>JAPKLY010004179.1:0-15541 GCA_026898435.1 Prunella vulgaris
AGATTTGATGATCTTCAAGATATTTGTGAAGATTTGATAATCTTCAAGATATTTGTGAAGATTTGATAATCTTCAAGGATATTTGTAAATATTTGATTTTTTTTTTGGCTTTTAGAGATGGGCTTGATATCTTGGACTTTAAAAATCTGGGAGAATTAATTGGACTTTCAGAGGCCCAATTGAATTTATTAGGCTTTTGAGGCTCAATTCAATTTATTAGGCTTTTGAGGCCCATTTTGATTTATTAGGCTTTTAAGGCCCAATTTAATTTATTAATTAGGAATTAAATTATCCAAATTCTCAATAATAAATTATTTTAACACATAATTTCTACATGTTATTTTTTTTATTTAGGCAATTAATTTTAATTGCTTACATGGTCGTATTATTATTATTTTGATTGGTAAATGTTAGTTGTTAGTAGTTAGAAGTTAGTACACCAAGTCTCCCAATACTCCAAGAATTATCTCCAAGTCAATGTTATATCTCATTTAATTCTTTCCCAGAGGGAATCAAACTCGGGTCACTCACTCAAGTGAGGAGCCCGGTGGCTAGGTGAGCTAACCCACCACAGTTTTTTAAGTGGTCGTATTATTCATTTAAAGTGAATGCAATAAAAGAAATACATCTTTATGTATATTTATTAGTACAATGAGATGCAATTTATAAGTATCTATTATTAATGAATAGTGAATTGTGTAATATTTTTTTAAAACAAAGAAAATAATATATAGGAGGATTAATACTTGACATTACAATTTTTAAATTCATACATAATATAAGATAATTAATTTTATTAAATTAATTAAATTTTTATTTAATAAATATCATAGACCGTGCATCGGACGGGTAAAAAAACTAGTAGTATTAAATAATAAGAAAAGCAGTATGTTATTGAATTGAATGAATTCAATTTTATATGGTAAAAAAGAAAAGGGAAAGAATTAATTAGATTGAAAATCCTATCTATACCAAAAGTACCATTTAATCTGAATAAAACAATGTGATTTTTTCGGAGAAGTTGCTTTGAACATGTGATGTACGAAGTCTCTTAATTAGTTTAGGTTCATTTGGTTTAATGAATAACATAAATAACTCAAGATAGATTAGATAAGATTATAATTTAGAGATTATTATTTGTGAGTTAAATAGTATATTTGAATTGATGGATTATGATAATTAGTAATATTAATGTTTGGTTCGTAAGATAAAAATATCTATCCGTAAAAAACATGCATGTTAGGATTGTAAGATTAATAATAAAATAGTATGCAATTGACAATTTTGTCCTCTATATCATAATAAAAAATAAAGTTAATTATAGTTCTTATTTTCAATATAAGAGGAGTATTTTAGTAAAGATAAACAAAATTAATAATTATCATACATCTTCCCTAAGATAATATTATCTTCCATTCATAAGATAATCGAATTTTAATTTTTGATTTTTTTATTAATCTTAGACTTTTGTCCATTAAACCAAATATCAAATTAGATAAAATAATTTAATTTATCTTAGCTTATCCTACCAACTAAATTAGGCTTATAATATTCATGGAATCTAAGTATAGTTGCATTAGTTCGGGGATCCAACATTCTGCTTAAGACTTTGGTATTTTTTTAATTAAATCGAAATATATATATTTATGTACAGATAATAATTTATAGGAGCCTGACCTCATTTTTTTTTTTTTAAATAAGAAGAGCGTTTTTAATAAAATGAACCGATTTAACTTTTATTTTCGACTATGAGGTAAGAAGGGATATCTGATCAGCTTGTCTCACTGTATGATTCCAAAAATTTACAGGTTAGAAGCTATATGTCTACTGAATATTCGGATTCTTTCAGAAATGTTCTTCCATCGCCAAGTCCGAGTAATGCAGTAACACCCTTGGGTAAGTTTTCCATCGAATTGTTTCATCGAAAACATGCGTAGAACACACTGTTCGTCTAGCAGTGAAATGACAATTATTTCTTTCTTGTGTGAATTTAATAGAAAATAATATTAAAATCAAAATATAGGAATAATCACCACAAGTAAGAACACATTCAATTTTTAGTATGAAAAACTTTCTTAACGTGAGGAGTAAAAACCACGAGACCGTAGTCCACAAGAAACCTCACTATAATCAAAGACCGTAGCCTTCGGTTCAATTCAATTTTGTTTTTAGAATTTAAAATTTTAATTTGTTCAATTTTATATAAATATATGTCAATACTGATTGAATCAATCGAATGCTCATCCCAAAAATCCCTCCTAATTCCATCGAATGTCCAAACACTCCATATCTCCCAACCAACTTTATATCTCCCTCATAATTCATTCCCAAAGGTAATCGAACCCGAGTCACTCACTCAAGTGAGGAGCTCGGTGGCCAGGTGAGCTAACCCACCTGGTTAATGTATTAGTGAAATAATATGAATGAATTAATTTCATATTTTTAGATAAATTTAAACTTATAAATAATATATAATTTTTTCATAATATCAAAGTCAAAGGCTCAACTACGAAATGCACAGATTTTGGGCTTCTCACAATAAAAAATTAAAAACCTACTTTATGAATAAGTGACAAAATAATACAAATAAATAAATTTTACATATTTTTGCAAATTTATACTCCCTATATCCACTAAATATATGCACATTTCTTTGCATATGGTTTAATGCAATATATCGAAGGATATTTAAGGTTATTGTGAAGTCCGTTTTTTAAGAAAGATCATATTTTTTAAAATTATTATCATATGCACTTTCTAAAAATATGATCTTTATTTATAAACGCACCTCACAATATCCCAAAATATCTTCCAACATATTGTCTTAAACCACATATAAAGAAATGCGCATAAATCACGTGAAAAAAAGCACGTATATTTAGTACTCCCTCTGTCCCATAGGAATTTGCACACTTTTCTTATTTGGATGTCCCACAGGAATTTGTACACTACTAAAAAAAGAAGCATTAATTTACGTGCACACTCACAAACTTTACACATATTTACTCATATACCACTACTTTATATATAAAACACATTTTTCTTAAAAAATGTGCCGTCCCTTAGGGTGCAAATTCCCACGGGACGGAGGGAGTAGAAGAGGGGGAGTACTTTTTAGAATTTGTCCGACCATCTCACCAACTCTCTTTGTGCTGCAGCCGTAATTTTCAGCCTGCTTATAATGGCTGCAATTTTGGTTATCTCTGTGTGTTGTGCCCGGAAAGCGAGGAAGGCCATAATCTCAGAACTCCGGGCAGCAGTCGCTCCGACGCCGCCCTCCACCAGGATTCAAGTTTGGGAAGTTGATGCCCCAACAATGGAGAAATTCTTCCACGAATTGGCCCAGGAGAAACCCGTCCGCTTCTCGGCGCAGCAGCTCTGCTCCTTCACAGACAACTACATCACTGTATTGGGTTCCGGAGGTTTCGGAAAAGTGTACAAGGGTGTGTTCCCCAACGGCGTCAAGATTGCCGTCAAAGTTCTCAACAGAGACCCCAACAGGCATATCGAGCAGCAGTTCATGGCAGAGGTGGGCACTATAGGAAGAACTCACCATATAAACTGCGTCAGGCTCTATGGTTTCTGCTACGATCAGTTCATGAGCGCCCTCGTCTACGAATTCATGGAGAATGGATCCCTGGACAGGCACTTGTTCAGTGAGAATCAGCAACTGAAGTGGGAGAAGCTGCACGAAATTGCACTCGGAACTGCCAAGGGAATAGCGTACCTGCACGAGGAGTGCCAGCACAGGATCGTGCACTATGATATCAAGCCCGGGAACGTGCTTCTTGATGAGAATTTCTGCCCCAAGGTTGCGGATTTCGGGCTGGCGAAGCTGTGCAATCGGGAGGACACTCATGTTAGCATAACGGGGGGCTTCAGGGGAACTCCAGGGTACGCTGCCCCTGAGTTCATGCTCAACAACTTCCCCATAACTCATAAGTGTGACGTCTATAGTTTTGGTATCCTCCTGTTTGAGATAATGGGGAGGAGGAAGCACACCAGGGTGGTTGGCAGCGACCAGAGTCTGGATTGGTTCCCAAAGAAGGTGTGTGAGGAGTTCGAGAAAGGAGAGCTGTTGGCATTGACTGAGGCTTGTGGGATTGAGGAGAAGGATAGAATGAAGGCGGAGAGGATGGGGATGGTGGGGCTGTGGTGTGCTCAGGATTCGCCGGAGGCGAGGCCACCAATGAGTGCTGTGGTGAGGATGCTGGAGGGAGGAGTGGAGATAGTGCCGCCACCGAAGCCGTTTAATTACTTGTTTTCAGTAGGAAATGGTGTGCTGAGGCCTGATTCGGGGAGTGGGTGGGGAGATACTACAGCAAATTCATATTGGTATAAGGAGGCAGAGGCTACTACCATTATGGCCAAGTATGAGATTACCATGGCATCTACATAAATAATGTACTACATGTCTTTTGAATTGGTAAATTTATTGCTCTGTGTTGATAGAAACCGGAGGGATAGAAAAAAATGAAGGAAATTTACTAGAGTTTTAAGTGTACAAGAAAATATTGAATTGTCAAAACTATCTTTATAGGCATGTTTACTTTGTAACAAAAGTTCAATATTGCAAAGATATAAGATTCATATAATATTGTTTATCCAACCCACTTTTCTCTTTCTTCCCATGTTTCAGCTCTCTTTTATCTCCCATTGTTCTGTATTGTGATTAGGTTTTTCCAGTATTTTTTTTTCTCTCTCTCTCAATAAATTTTCATTCTCTTCACTGTTCCTGAGGCGTTAGTTTTCCAATTCTAAAAGTTAGTTTTTTTCCGTATTATTCTTTGAACATACTCCCTCAGTCCACGAAATTTATGCTCACATTTTTGCACGTGGTTTAATGCAATATGTCGGAGGGTATTACGTGATATTGTGAGGTCCGTTTTGAATAAAGAGAATATTTATGAAAAATATATCATATGTACTTTCCATAAATACTTTCTTTACTCAAAACGGACCTCACAATATCTCATAATACATTCCGACATATTGCATTAAACCACGTGCAAAAATGTGAGCATAAATTTCGTGGACGGAGGTAGTATATTTTTTTTCGTGTTTTTTGTTATTGTTCTTCATCTGTATTTTATTAATGTAATTGCATATTTTTCTTGGTACAACAGTCTCTTTTTATTCATACAGTAACTCATTTTAGTAATAGGGATGCATGTATATCTCTAAAATGTTCAATTCATTGACTTAAATATTATTTTATTAATATAAGAACAGAAAATTATTATATTATGAACATAGACGTGTGTTATCAATGTCTTTTTATTTAACACGATTTTGATAATGTAGTAAAAGAAATTCCATGTAAGTAACACAACTTTTTTTCACGAGTACACTGTAACAATCATGCATTACCTTATAAACTTTCATGTATTTCATTATATGTTAAACTTGCACTTTGGAATTTCTCATTTTTAAAAAGAAATATTTTTAAATAAAATAGAAATATATGAGTAAATATGTATAAAATTTTATAAATATGCACATAAATATTTCTTGGGGTATTATATTGATTACCTCTTAGGGTCACTGATTATTTTTTAGGGTATTTACAGATTATTGATAATTGGCTTTTTTTTTTTTTTAAGTGTATATCATGCACATCTTTATAGAAAACGATGAAGAAAAAGGGATATATAGAAATTTTGTCAGCATTTATGCAAATTCTCACGTTTTCTATTTTATTGTAATTCTGTCAATTGATTTTGATTGATTACATTATGTTGGAATTGAGAAAAATATAATGTTATTTCTGAAGATTTGTTGTTCTCTTTTGATTTTTTAGGCACCAAAAAGGGTACAAAGTTGAAGGGGAAGTATTTGGAAGATTATGCATTTTTTTAGTTGTTTATGCAATTTTTAATTAGTCATTTATGTAATTTTTAATTAGATATTTAAGCGATAGTGTTTTGTATTATGCAATAAGTGTTTTGAGTTATGCAATTTTTATTTAGGTGTTTATGCAATACATTTTTGTCATTTATGCAACAATATCTAGTCGTTTATGCAATAATTTTAGTTATTTATGTAAAGTTTTAAACATATTATGCAATTTTTATTTTAGACATTTACGTTAATATTATTGATCCACTATGCAAAAAAAATTATTAATATGTAAAATTAAAAATTAATAACAAATAAATCTACAGTGTGAGAAAAGAAGTTTGCAAATTTAAAAATGCAAAATAAAAATGAGATTTTTTTAAAAAATGACACCAAAATACAATCATTTAAAATAAAATAAAAAGGAAAAAAAATTAAAGTTGCATGGAAAATTTTAAATTAAATAAAAAAAAGGTAACAAAAGGACATCAAAAAGTACTGTAGAAGTTGTAGGCTGCAGTGAAAGAAAAGTGGGTGGGCTCCATAGAACGTGTGAGTATGAAAGTTGAAATTTTATGTGTTATTTTGAAAATATGGTATTATAAAATATGAGTATGAAGTTTATCCATAAAAATATCATCGTATATATAAGTAAAATAAAAATCTTATAAATGTTAAAATTAATAAAAATAAAAAATAATTTTTGTTATATGTACAATTTTATTTGTCATTATGCGAAATTTGCGGGTCTACTGATTAGGGTAATAATTGCATCATATTTGGTGTATTCTAGCATGATATTATGTGAATTGTATGCATTGTTGACCCTAATATGCTATATATTTTGTTATTCACTCTTGTGTGGAAGAAAGTTGCTTTTATAGGGGAAAATGGGCAAAATCGAGGAGATTGCGATGAGGAAGGCGAAATGACGTGATCCGAGCATTTAGGGAGGCTTAAATGATCAAGAGGAAGACCCTAGGAAGCTTGAACGAGCAAACGGAGCGAAACGGAAAAAGTCGAATTCGGACGTTGGAGGTTGAACTGTGTTCGAGCGCCCCTAGACCTTTGCTCGAGCGCAAGTCCTCTTTCATCGAGCGAAAGTCCATTGACCCAGCCCAAGGGGGTGCGCTCGAGGAGTCTTGTTCGAGCGCCTCCTAACCTTTGCTTGAGCGCCATGTCCGAAAATTGAAAATTTAAGGGCAGATTCGTCTTTTCGTCCATTTAATGTAGGGAAAATGAGTCTTAACGTTTTGTGCACTATAAATACCACTTGAATTAGATTTTGGAGTATCACTTGATATCAATTCATTAGTTTAGATTCATCTTAAATTAGAGAGAGATTAGGGAAGTTACTAAGTGGGTTACAAGTTAGATTTTCATCTTAATTCTTCAATTACTTTGATCCGGTCGTTGGATTTCCAATCCGTTCATTGCAATAGATTCCCCACGAGATTAGCTACATTTGTACGGTAGGATTTATCATTTCGAGCTCCAGATTAGATTTTGGTCTTGAAGGTATTTTGTTTGTATTTCCAATTAATCCAACATTGGTAAGTTTTCTTGTAATTCTCTTACTTTAGCCTTAGATATGAATGTAATTAGCTTAATTGTTGTTGTTTGCTACCAATTAGGCATGGGCTAATCTTCTTTTGCATTGGATGTATGGATTATGGTGTAGTTTAAGAACTTGTTATTCTCATGCATGTATGAGTTAGCTTAATGTATTAATTCTCTATATTGATAATTGATTGAACTTTTGGTGTATGCATTTGGATATTTTGAGCCTATTTGAGTTAGCAACATATGAAAATTGAGTTAATTCAATGATGTTCTTGATTGAGAATTGTGCATACCAAGTGTTTGTGTTATGGTTTCTAAGTCAATGAGAATTGCTATGAGCCTAGAACTTCACAATTAGAGTGATACTTATGCATGCTAGGAATGACATGCTATTAAATGAACCCATAATTGAAGTACTCCAATGCACACTACCAACACTTGCTCATCTTGTCAAAGATGATAGTTAGATATTTCAAATTCTTGAAAATAGTAGATAGAACCCAAGCCTTGTCTTTTAAATTTTTTAGATAAACACCTTTGTTAAACATACAATTCTTGCTTATCAAATATTGTTTCCCTTGGTTCGATATTTGACTTGGTCCTTGCCAAATGTAATAACGACCACGTACACTTGAGTGTAGCATTCCGATTTTAGGCAAACATCTACGTACTAGAATATATATAAAGACAAACATAATGAAAGCTTATTTTATAAAATTGATATTTCTCTATTCTCATTAAGTTTAATATTATCCGTTAAATAAGTATTTTAATCTCAACTTTTTGAAATTGAAATCGTATAAAAATATCATTTTACAAGTAAAAATTATATCTTATAAAATATAAATATTTAGACAGACAAATGTAATTTTTATTATACTACAATTTTGTTTCTCATGAGTCTACGTACTAGTTAGATATATAAGGACAAACCTAATGAAAATTTATGCTGCAACTATTCTCATTAAAATTAATATTAAGAATTAATCTCCACTTTATGTTTTAAGTATTTTAATCTCAACTCTGTATTTTAATTTTTAAATTGTATAAAAATATCATTCTACAAGTAAAATTTAAATCGTATAAAATATGAATATTTAACAAATAAAAAAATACTCCCTCCATCTCAATTTTGTTTTCTCATGCTACTGTTGATAAAGAGGATTACGCCGTGAATTACGGATGAGATAATAACATTTAATCAGTGTTAATAAAGACCTTGATCACAATAGGATAAAAGGCGAGTAAGAAGGTAGAGTTGGCAAGTCTATGTGGCCGAAGTTGAAGCTGTTCGCCACCTTGCTCGTCATATGTCCTTAATATGTGAAGTCAACATGCCTTGGGAATAAGAACACAAGTCAATATTGCTCGTCCAAGCTGCTCGCCCAACACCACCAGCAACACCGACAAGACAGTCAACCAAACCAAGAACATGGAAACAGACAAAGCTGCTCGCCTAGCACCCGGGAGGGAGGCGAGCACCACAAGAGTGTTCCGGGCTAAAGGTCGCTCGTCCTGGTTGCAGCTGCTCGTCCCATGTGGCACAGTGTCTTGAACGAAGAGACGAGCATACTGGAGGATATTTTAGTCATTTAAGAGTTATGAATTGTATTAAAGTCTAATAAAATGACATCAGTTAGTCTAATTAAGTGTCACATCATCCATGCAAGCCCATAAATAGGCAAATGTAATCATTTTTTCAGAATTCCAACTCCTCTCAATAGGCAAATATAGGGATGACAAATAGAGCGGATCGGGGCGGATACCTCAATATCCATGCCTGCTCCGCGCTTTGCCCCGCTGATCCGCCATGCTCCACTGCGGGGCAGCATTTTGAGATCCATGTCTGCCCTGCACGGGGCGGATCTGATCTGCCCCGCTCCATCTATTAAATTCTCATAATTTTACAAAATCAATATATTAAAAAAAACTAAATGCAAAATATTAAAAATTCACAATTTAATCAACAATAATCCATCCAAATCACCAAATCATATCCAAAATTTGATTATTTTTAAAAA
Source organism: Prunella vulgaris (assembly GCA_026898435.1). Lineage (NCBI taxonomy): Eukaryota > Viridiplantae > Streptophyta > Magnoliopsida > Lamiales > Lamiaceae > Prunella > Prunella vulgaris. Next base: position 9,423 of record JAPKLY010004179.1, read on the forward strand.
TATATATATGATTAATATTATATGGAGCGGGGCTGGGAGGATCAGGGCAAAAAATATGTAGATCCATGTCTGATCTACTCCGCAAGCGGGGCGGGGCTGATCTACTTCATTCTCAAAACGGGGCAAATCGGGGCCGATCCAAACAGAGCGGGACGGATTGGATCAACTGCAGGGCGGATCATTTTGCCATCTCTAGGCAAATATACTTATTACACTCTCTCTCTCTCTCTCTCTCCCTCCCTCCCTCCCTCTCTCTCTCTCTCTCTCTCCCTCCCCGTATAAATATTAAAGCACCAATCTTTAGACTATTGTTTGGATGATTATAATATCATTAAAAGCCACATAATCTGTCTTATTAACAAAATCATCCAACAACTACTATTCACTTCCTACATATATCTTTAAATTACACATCATTCCACTAATAATTAGACCCAAAAATATATTCTTATAGGTTTCATTCACTTAAATTAATTAATACTCTTTTCATAAAAATATTATTTTATCTATTTAAATATTACAAAATAACTTCATTTGAAAGCGTTCAAAGTCAAATGGAAAAATAAAACTTCAATGGATGAAATATTTATTATATATACAATTTTATTTGCCATTTCGTAAAGTTCGTGGGTTTGCGTAATAGTATGATACAAATCCTAATTACAGTTATGTTGAATTTTTTTTAATATTTTAAAGCTAATTTATAAGTAAAACTGATACTATCCTAATTCCTAACACTTAAGAATCCTAATTACTGTTATGTTGAATTATTTTTTTTAAGATTTTAAATCTAATTTAAAAGTAGAACTGATACTATCCTAACACTTGTCTCAAACCTAAATATTTCGTTAAAAAAAATCTAAAATTAATAAAAAGCCCAAAACTAAAATTCAATTATCCTATGAAGGAAGATAATATTATTTTAGGGAAGATGTATGATAATAATCTATTGTGTTTATCTTTACTAAAATATTCCTCTTATATTGAAAAAGAGAAGTATAATTCATTTTATTTTTGTTTATGATATAGAGGGTAAAATTGTCAATTGCATATTTTTTTTATTATTTTTCTTACAATCCAAATATTCAAAATAAAATTATCTTGCATTACTAATTATCTTAATCCATCAATTCAAATATAATATTTAACTCACAAATACAATATATAGATTATAATATTGTCTAATCTATCTTGAGTTATTTATCTTGTCCATTGAACCAAATGAGCCCTAATCAATTGTTTATCAGTCATTTTTTAATATTGCTTACAACAGGAAAATATTACAATTATATTGAATTTTTTTCTTTAAGATTTCAAATCTAATTTAAAACTGATACTATACTAACACTTGTCTCAAACCTGCAGCATATTTCGTAAAGTGTTTAATTGGATTACATCTCTTGAGTTTAAGTCAATTGTTTATCAGTCTTTTTTTTTTTTTTTAATATTGCTTTCAACAGGTCACCCTCTATCGTGCTAAACTTTTTTTTTTTTCTTTTTTTTTTTTTTTTTCTTTTCTCTCTTATTTATCATTCAAGATAATATTGAATTGAGCAACTTATATTTAACCTCAGTTTCATTTTATTTGTCTTTCTAAAATATTTCTAAATAATTGTCATTTTAGTCTTCTACTTATTTCTTCGCTGATTTTTCATGATATATTGAATTACGCTTTCTCCTTTTCAGTTTAATTTTTTTTAATAATTAAAATAATTATCATTTTACACTAATCTAGAAAAAATAATTAAATACCATATTCTATTTTGTGACTATCTTGTGATTATTATTTCTCTATTCTCTTGTAATTACTTGATTTATGTTAGTCTGATCTCATTAGCTTTTATTTTGTGTTTCTTATGAATTTCAAGTTAATTTACAATCTTTTCATGAAATTTGAGACAGATTAAAATTCAAATGAATTGGGTTGAATCTGAAAATACAGCCAAATATGGTGGGTCATCCAGCAAAATTGTCCGGTATCAAGGTTGCAGAAAGACCTAGTAATAAGCTTTAGAAATTAAAATTGATAATTGTTCAAAATCTTTATTAATAGTTGGAGTAGGATAGACACACACGAATCCACTGAAAATATGCATTTTTCATTTTTTTTAAAATCATCACCTTCATGATCTAATAATCAATTATTTTATTTATAATTGGACTCCACAATACACTTATAATAACTTTATTTTATTTTTATTTTTTTAAAATTAGTACAAACATAATAGTGCACATTTTTAGTAAACGGAGCGGGTATATATTTTCGGAAGACTAGACTTGAACACCTTGGAGGAGTTTGGAATTTTATTTTTTTTTATTAGTGACGATTTTTCGTCTCACCATTCGTGTGAAAAATATATTTATAAACAATAATTGAAATGAAACAATCAAATAGAAGTAATACACATGAGACTTAACTCAGACGTTGGAGGATAAGTTAATTGTCAAGTAAACGCATGACCTACCTGGTGTGAAAGAGGAAGGTGCAGGCCATCTCTCTCTCTCTCCCCCTCTCTCTCTCTCTCTCTCTCTCTCAATTATTGTGAAGAGTAGAATTTTCTATAAATTAGAATGATATAAATAAAATTCTGTCAAGAGTAGAAATTATTTTCTCTAAACAGCCTTTGGTTCATGTCATTGCTGAAGATCTAAAGACAAGTAACACGCAGGTAACTGATATGTATGTGTTCTGTTAAATAATTTTTAGAGATATGAATAAATTCTATAATTAATTACAACATATATTAGTATTAATTTGGTTTGCAAGGTGGACATATGCCTATTATTGAGCTTTGTATATTTATTAAAAATTCTCTTCGTTATTGCAACATCACTTGCTTCCAGTTCTTTTTTTTTTTTAATCGGTAAATGTTTGTTGTTAGAAGTTAGTACACTAAGTCTTTAAACACTCCAAGAATATCTCTAAACCAACCTTATATCTCTCTCCTAATTCGTTCCCAAAAGGAATCGAACCCACGTCACTCACTCAAGTCCTATTTTACATGAAAGAACAACTTGCAGAAAATGATGCAGATTAATTGCAGATGTTTGAACAAAGCCTTAATTTGTCTAATTGAATTTGATTCCATAGATTGTGTAAAAGGTTATGTTTAGCATGTTAATGTTGGTCATTTTTTTCTGATTTTGTTTATATATTCTCTACCATGTTACTTCTTTTTCAACTAGTTTATGATATGCAATCCCTCTTTTTCACAGTATATTGTTTATACTATTTTTAGAAATCCATATATTTACTATACTAAATAATTATTCTTAATACTATATTTAATTTACAATTATTATTATTATTCTTTTTAATATCTCCACCTTTATGTATTTTAGTATTTCTCTTGTACTACAATTCATTTTATATTAATATTTTTAAATCTCCGGATATATATTAATGAAACTTATTCGTATCATCATTTAGTTCATTCAGTAATATCATTATGTTATAAACTAATATCATATTATTAATCCTCAAAATTCGATGTATTTGCATGTGTAAAAATATAATGGTATTAAATAAAAAAAACTAGTGGTATTATTGAATGTATTATGGTATTATTGAATTGAATTCATTCATAACATTCCTGCAGTAATATCATTACATTTATAAACTAATATCATATCATTTATTCTCAAAGTTTGATGTACTTATATGTGATATTAAATAGTGGTATTATTAAATATATATTATGATATTATTGAATTAAATGAATATTCAATTTTATTTGGTAAAAAAAAAAAGAATTAATTAGATTGAAAATCCTCTCTATACCATATAAGTTCCAATCTGAATAAAACAATGTGATTTTAGGAGAAGTGGCTTTGAACATGTGAAGTCTCTTAATTCGTTTATATAAATGGAATATCTGAGTATGGTTGCATTAATTCGGGAATCCAACATTCCGTTAAAGACTTTGACATTTTTTAATCCAATCGAATTATATATCAGTGCTTTACATATTGATTCAAAAAATTCACTATATTTATAAATTGGTTCAAAATATTTGCACGATAACTTTTCTTTTCTTTTTGCATGGAAGTGTTTTTGTTTTTTTGTTTCTTTTTTTTACGCGGAACCAATATGTAATTTGTGTTAATTTGTTGAATTATTTTATACTTTTTTCTTAATAAATGAAATGATTTAATTTTTATTTTCGATTATGAGGTAAGAAGGGATCTCTTATCTTGTCTCACTATATGATTCCAAAAATTTACAGGTTAGAAGCTCAAGCTCCATGTCTTCGACTTCTTTCAACGATTTTCCTCCACCACCAAGTCGCAGTAATGCAGCAACACCCCTGAGTAAGTTTTCCATCAAATTGTACACTATCTGTTTATTGTGATAACCAGACTAATAATCGAACACATACTAATCGTCCAGTAACGAAACAACAATTATTTCTATCTTGTGTGAATCTAATAGAAAATATTGTCAAAAATAAAGTTGTGCACAATATAAGAATAATCACCACAAGTAACAACATGTACAATCAATTTTTAACGTGGAAAACGGCCTCCTCAACATGAGGAGTAAAAACCACTTACCATAGTTCACTAAAAACTTCATTATGATCAAGGATCCAAATATTTATAATCTGTCACAATGGATTTTCAAACCACAAAACGTATCAAGATAATCACTACTATAACAACAAGAAGATTAGAAAGATCTCACCAAGAAACACCAACTTCTGCCTACTGTTCACGATGTTCAAAACATCCAAAGCTGATCTCAATTATCCATAACAAACTTCGTCAATCCTGAACGTGTCTCCCAAAATACGACTCGATCCAACAGTTGGTTTGTGAGAAACGTCTTCTCTAATTTCACTGTGCAAAATAAATTGCACAAAAAACCAATTTTATGTCCGTGGCTATTTTCAATACTATAATGCTTCAAATATGATCTCCACCGTTCAGAATGTACCTTTACAAGTCCTGACGTGTTTTCCAAATTTCAGCTCGATCCGACGATTGAAACTCAAGTTAGTGCTTCCTCAGGAATTTTAATCTCAGAATCTTTTTTAAAATATGAATAGTATTTTTCTCTCTCTATCTTCCCTCAATGTCTTTAAGGAAAAGATAACATCAAATACTATTCCTACTTGGTATTTACTTTTTACAAGTATATTAATTGATTTATTTGGTTCAATTCGTCTTTAACATTGAAAAATTGAATTAAATATTTAAAATATTTAAAAAAATATAGGGGTAGTTATATAGAAGGACATTTTGTATAGTGTAATTACAGTTTAGGCCAAACTCAAAAAGTAATTAGAATAAAGTGCAAAATTTATATGAGGGTGCAAAAATTATTAAAAATGCACGCTCAAAATAACATGAAAACACTAATAATTATAAGCGTAAATTTGCATGTTTGCCCCTCTTTATTTTTTAATAAAATAGTGCCCTTTCTTTAAGGGTAAAGTGTGCCCTCTCTTGTAATAACTCAAAAAATATAATATATTATGATATTATAATATATGTAGAATATATTTAGAAATTTATATAAAATATAATATATAATGAAATTTATTATAGTCAATTTTGATACTTGGTACAATTTTGCATTTTTTTAATATGTATGAGGTTGATGTGGATATTTTTGTTGCATGTGATGTTTTGTGCATCGTAAACATCGTTACTAAACATTGTTTTAGTTCTACCTCAATTTAATGTATTTTGTGATGGTGTAAGGTGATAATATATTTATTGTATTATGAATACAGTTTGCAAAACAAAAAAAGAAATTGTTATAACTAAATTAATCGAAATAACTGAACTGAAATAATTCGATTTGATTTTAATTTTAGATTTTAAAATTTTAATTCGTCTAATTTTATTTAAAAAAAATATCAAAATTGATTGAACTGATCGAATGCTCACCTTACAAATAATATCAAGTTTGGATTTATAAGCATATTGGCTATTGGGCTTTTTCTCAAGTTGAAAACTCAACCCAACGCTATCTTCATATTATAATATGCATTAGGAAAATAATATAAATTAATTAATTTCAAACTTTTATGTAATTTCATGTTTGTAGATGAAGATATAATTTTTGGGTGATTTACATTTGGATTAAAAAAAAGTCACTATTATTACAAATA
>JAPKLY010004180.1:0-15535 GCA_026898435.1 Prunella vulgaris
AAAGTCTTCAAATCTTAGGCTTGTAGATACAATCAAATTTCTCTTGAAATGCAATCGAATCATCCACGACATCATCCTCCCCCTGAAGAAGGAGATTCACCCTCAAATCTATAACATCCTCATCGACCCCATTGTTGTCACCCTTGAATAGAGTTAAATGCTTAACATTGAAGACATTTGAATATGAAGATGTGAAGGAAGCTTCAAACGATAAGCATTTGGGTTGATACGCTCTAGTACCTCGACCGGTCCCACCGTGCGGGCGTTCAACTTGTTGTACAGATGGGACGAGTACCTGTCCTTCATGAGAATAGCCCAAACAAAGTTATTGGGCTAAAAATCACCTGTCTACGATGACGAATGACGATCAACATCCTGTTTATAACAGGCATTCGAATTCTCTAAACGGGTTTTGGTCGCAGCATGAATGCGGTTCAAAGCCTCCATCAAATCCACAGCACGAACGTCCACCCGAATAAGGAAGGGAAAGCAAGGAGACCAGCCGGACCACGAGGCAGGACTGCGTACACCACCTGAAAAGGACACAACCCATACTCTGATTGATCGTAGAATTATGTGCAAACTCAGCTTGAGGGAGACGCGCATCCCAAGTCCTCAAGTTCTCCCCCAGAAGATAACGCAACAGGTTGCCCAAAGATCTATTAACCACCTCAATCTAGCCATCTGTCTGAGGATGATATGCACTACTAAAATTCAGTGACGTATTGGCTATCCGCCACAAACTAAGCCAAAAGAAGCTTAAGAATCTAGTATCACGATCATAGATATTCGACGCAGGAAGGCTATGCAATTAATAAACCTCTTGAAAGAAGAGTTGTGCCACGTGTAAAGCATTAGAAGTGTTTTTACACAGAATGAAATGAGTCATCTTCGAGAATCAATCCACCACAATAAAAATCGAATCAAAACCCATTAAGTACGAGGCAAACTTAGCACGAAGTCCATGCTAATCTCTACCCATGGTGTCATAGGAACAAGGAGGGATGGTACAACCCAGTATTAGTAGTTGTGCCCTTTGCTACCTGGCACACAAGACATCGTGCCATAAAACGTCCCACATCATGCTGAATAGAGGGCCCAAAATATGAACGTTGCACCAACTCAATCGAGCGATCCCCGCCCATATGGCCCGCACAATGTAACTCAGAAACCAGCTTAAGGCGAAGACTGCAATCAGGAATACACAAACAAGTACTCTTGAAAAGAAAACCATCAACCCGCATATAACCAAAAAGTTCACCGGCAGCCAAACGAGCTAAAATCGGGCCAAAATATGGATCCGAGGCATATAAATCAGCTAACAACTCACCCCCAAAATAGACACCAACAAATCCGATATAACAAGAGCAGCCTACCCAAGGCGTCAACCACCCTGTTAGAAGCACTCGATCGATGCTTCAAGACAAATGTGTAAACTACTAGAGAAAAGATGTCCACGAAGCATGACGAACAGACAAGTGACCCTACGTTGCAAATATCGCAAAAGCTCATGATCAGAATATAAACAAACTCCATCTAAAACAGATAATACGGCTAATATCGAACAGCCCAAACAATGGCATAGAACTCGACGTTATATGTAGGGATGTAAATGAGTCAAGCCGTTCGCAAATTATTGGAGTCTCGGCTCGAAAAATATTCGTTTGAGTTTGTTTGTTAAATTTCATGAGTCGAGCTTGAGCCCAAATTCGAGCTTCATTATTTTATCGAGCCGAGCTCAAGCTTTATGGTATTTGGCTTGAAAGCTCACGAATAGGCTCGAACTATGCAAATGAGTTTTTTTTCGAACCGAGCTCAAACTATGCAAATGAGCTTTTTTCGAGCCGAGCTTGAACTATGTAAATGAGCTTTTTTCGAGCCAAGCTCAAACTATGAAAATGAGTTTTTTTTTTAGCCGATCTCGAACTATGCAAATGAACTTTTTTCTAATCGAGCTCGAACTAAGCAAATGAGTTTTTTTTCAAGCCGAGCTCGAGCTAACTCATTTATTTAGCTAATGAATATTTCACGATCCGAGCTCGAGCTATTCACGAGCTTAAAATTTTATACATGAGCCGAGCTCGAGCTCAATTATTAGAGTTCGAACCGAGCTCGAGCAGAGCTTGTGCCTATAACCGAGCAAACGAGCCGAGCTCGAGCTTGATAGTATTCAGCTTGACTTGGCTCGTTTACATCCCTAGTTATATGTACTGTAACGCCCTGTAGCACCTGAAAGCTTCTCACTAAAGAAAGTAATAGGTCGTGTCCACTGGCTCAACACAGCCCCAATACCAACCTTTGATACGTCACACGACAAATCGAACGACTGATCAAAATCTGGCAAAAGTAGAATGAGCGATGAAATAAGACGTTGTTTAATCAACAGAAAAGCAGTCTCAGCCTTTGGAGTCCAAAGAAAAGGCTTACGCCCAATGCAGTCTGTAACTAGTGCCATGATGGCACTAAAATGAGCAATAAAACATCTCTAAAATGATGCTAGGCCATGGAAGCTCCGAGCCTTAGTCACAGTGGATGGAGAAGGCCAATCCCATATAACAGCAATCTTTGACTCATCAACCCGAATACCCGACAACGTGATCACATAACCTAGAAATGGAATGTAATCCACACTTCTTGGGTGCAACAAAGAACTACTCTGCATCCAAGATCTCCAAAACAACCCTCAAGTGCGACAGGTGATCCTCTGGGGTCGCACTATAAATTAGAATGTCGTCAAAGTACACCACCACACAAGTACCAATAATTAACACAACGACTGGTTCATCACCCACATGAGCGTACTGGGAGCATTGGACAAGCCGAAAGGCATGACAATATATCATCCATTGCACTTCATCTTTAAGACGCTTGAAAATTGAATTAGTGTAAACCTTCTTAAAGTATGCCTCCCAAGAGAACAAAGTAGGGGAAAATCACTTTATTCTTGCAATTAAAACCAACTTCAAACTCCTTCTTATATTTATTCCCGAAGGCAATTTCATATTGCTCCATGAACTGTTTGAGAGTGTTTCTCGAGTGAACAAAGTCATCAAAATAAGCATGCATTTCTTCACTTACAGCCCAAAAAATATGGTTCATATACAAAAGTAAAATTTTTTCGTACATATTCACCAGGTATGTTGTATCAAAACTAATTGCATCATGAAATTCTTCGTATGCAGCCCTACTTCTTGGATAAATCCATAGAACATTGCGCAACCGATCTTCATCATCGAGATCAAACACGTAGAAAAAATTTCTAATTTGGCTCTCGAATTGGGTAAATTCTTTTTGCCTAGAAACTTTTATATATCCTTGCCTGCCTGATTAATTTTTCTGTTATTCTTTTCTTCTTAAAATAACTATATATTTCTTAGCACATTCCTCAGTTGCTATGTGTTTAAGACTCTAGAATATACAAATTGGTGAACTGCAATGTTATCTATTCAAAAAATAGTTGCTACCTTACAATCTAATTCAAAAGTTATGGTTAATTGCATTTGGTTTGCTCGAAAGTATGAAGGTATTTTATAAACATTTTCTTTTGAACTTTGTCAATTTGACTGCTAATTATTTTGAATGCAGGATCAGGCTGGGCAAGTAGCCGGAACATCTATCTTGACTTCACCCCTTCCATATAGTGTGATGACAAATCAGTGTGATGCCTTTAGTACATACTCAAGAAAGAAGTTATGTGCTCCAGAAAAGATGGAGGCGGCAGATTTTCTTGCAAAATTGGCAAGGCAGAGTAGGTAGAGGCATCGTAGCTTGGTAGTGAACGACAGTGTGGAAGAGAGAGAGAGACAGTGACATGAGCAGTGTAGGTTTGACAGTAGCGTGATGGGATGGAAAATGGCATTGCTTGGAGGTGAACGACTTCGTCGATTGAAGACGCTGGCGTCGTATTCGTCTCCGATTTCAACTTCGATCCATTGTGAATAGAGGTGATGTAGTGCTGGAGTTCTTAATTCTCAAACTCAAGTGAGTAGTTTTCTCTGATTTTATAATTTTATAATTTGGGGTTGCTTTATGATTTCTAGGGTTTAGTCAATGAATGGAGATGAGATTTTTAGTTAAATGATGTTAATGGAGATGAATAAAGATAGGTTTTTGTCAATGGAGATGGAGAATTTTGATTTTTGTTGTTTCGCTCACTGATTCTACCATAGAGGCCAATAATAGACAATAACTCCATTCAAACACAGCTTACAACTTTCATCGTATTGTGCTCTCCGCCAGAAGCCCGTATTTCTTCTAGAGAATCCATCATCTTTGGTAAAATCAAGTCCACCGCGAAGACATTCATAAACTATTTTGTAGGATCGTCAATATTGTACCAAGGCCATCTTTAGAGTATATTGAATCAGTAACCATTTAGGTTGAAAGCCATAGTACTGATACCTAAAGTAGTGAACTAGATACCCACTACAGGCCAAGCAACTAGCTCTTGGTGCTCGAACATTGGCTAAGATCCCAATTCCTGTGATGGTTTCATTAGATATCTTACAACTATGTTTGAAAAATATATTTTCAATCTGATTTATTGAATTGGTATACATTGCTTTATATACATGTTTTTGACTTGCTAACCAAGTAACTAATGCTAGTTGCCTTTCTGTTGTAACTAATTAGCTAATTAATAGCAGAATAACTAACTTGCTATAGACCAATATGCTTTACCAAGATGCTTTAATGAAAATCTGGCATGAAGGGCATTAATGATGTTATTTACAAGCTGAGGATTATCACCGGTCACAAGTATGTCATCCACATAGACCAATATGAGAGTGAGCTGATTAGATTGAGTGCTATGAAACAAGCAATGATCAGCAGATGAATGCTTGAAACCCTGAGAGATGAGAAAACCTTTAAGGGTGTCATACAAGGCTTTCGGGGCCTGCTTCAAACCATATAGGGCTTTGTCTAGCTTACACACATGAGATGGAAGTGAAGTATCAACAAAGCCTTCAGGTTGCCGGATGTATACTGTTTCAGTTAGATCACCTTTGAGAAAGGCATTGTTCACATCAATCTGTTGAATGGACCAATTTCTTGTCATAGCAAGACTAAAGATGAGTCTTAGTGTAATTGGCTTTATTACAGGACTAAAAGTATGTAGATAATCAACTCCAGCATTTTGTTGAAATCCTTTGGCAACTAACTGAGCCTTATACCTTTCAAGTGATCCATCCTTGTGATATTTGATCCTGAAAATCCACTTAGTAGATATGATGTTCATGTCACTGGAAAAAGGCACAAGAGTCCAGGTTTTATTCTGAACAAGTGCATCAAATTCTTGTTGCATTGCTGATTGCCATTCTGGATGTAAAAAAGCTTCAGAGACAGAGTGAGGTTCAGGAATAGGGGCTGATATAGGGAGTGAGGATTTGAGGAGAAAGGATCTTGGTTTAAGAAAACCTGTTTCAGATCTTATGAGCATGTGATGAGTATTAGTAGAGACAGTGGGATGAGAAACTGAAGGTGTATGTGAAGATGTCTGGGGATTAGAAGAAATCTGATGTGAATTGGAGGATGACTCAGCATGTATTTGTGCAAGCTCATTTGTGGAATAATCTGAATTGTGAAGTGGAGAGTAGGTTGAGGGAAATGATATATGGACAAGAGATGGAGTGGAAAGAATAGGAGGTTGAAAAGGAGGTATTGATGGAGATAAGTATGCTGGTGAAGATGTAATGGATGTGATATCACCAGGAAACTCAAACTCATTAAAATCAACCGTTGGAGTGATATAGAACCTGCCTGAGGAATGAAGGCAGATGTAACCTCTATGTGAGGAACTGTATCCCAGAAAAAGACATTTAGAGGACCTGTACTGCAATTTTGTGTTGTTATATGGTCTAAGAAATGGAAAACAGGCACATCCAAAGATCTTGAGAAGATTATAGTTAGGAGGCTTTTTATAAAGAGAGTGAAATGGAGATGAATTTCTAAGTATTGGAGTGGGAAGAATGTTTATGAGATGAGTTGCAGTGTGGAAAGCATGCCACCAAAATTTGAAGGGGAGTTTACTTTTTGACAGAATGGCAAGACCAAGTTCAGTAATGTGTTGGTGTTTTCGTTCCACCAAGCCATTTTGAGCATGAGTGTAAGCACAAGACAATCTTACAACAACACCACAACTGTTCAGCTGATGTATAATAGGTAGAAATTCCCTCCCTTGATCACATTGAATGCCCTTAAGAGATACTGAGAACTTTCTTTCAACATAAGTCATAAACTGAGTGAAGATAGTAGTGACATCAGATTTAGCTATCATAGGGAAAATCCAAGTAAATCGAGTGAAATCATCAACCACATAGAGATAGTACTTATAACCATCAATTGATGCAACAAATGCAGGTCCCCATACATCCAAATGTACCAAATCAAAAGGAGCAGAAGTTGAATGAGTTACAGAAGCAAATGATTTTTGATGCATTTTCCCTAACTTGCAATCTTCACAGAAAAATTCAGTTGAGCAGGGCTTATTAAGAGACTTAAGAACCTGAGTTAAAGTTCTATTACATGGATGCCCCAATCTATCATGCCAAAGTACACAATCCTTATTCACAGTAACAGAATTACAATTGAATGAAACATGCTTATTGAAACTGCTGTCAGTGTTGATGGAGTTGAGATCCAGCTGATATAAACCATGTTTAAGAGCTCCTCTCAGAAGTGTCTTTTGAGTTGTCAGATCCTTAACAACACAATGATCATAGTAAAACTCAATAACTGCATTATTGTACTTTAGAAACTGAGATATGCTCAACAAATTCTTAGTTATAGTTGGCACATGTAAGACCTCATTAAGATCCAATACAACAGGTTCTTGTAAACTAGCAACTTTCATATGTCCAATATGAGTAATAGGGGCAGCCATTCCATTACCAACTGTAAGAGAGGAGTTACCTGAGTATGGAGAATGAAGTTGCAGATTTGCCAGATTATTGGTGACATGATGAGTGGCGCCGGAGTCAACAAACCAATCACTTGTACACTGGACCATTAGTAAAAGTACTAAAATTAGGAGAAGAATGATTCACCTGAGGAGCAGTTGGAGGAGAGGAAATATTCTGGAAAGTAGGAGGAGCAAATGTAAAGTGTGCTTGAGCAGGATTGGGACCAGGAGGAGGCTGATCAATGCCTTGAAAAGTAGTATCAAATCTCTTGTAGCATTTAGCAGACACGTGGTTATTTATGCCACAGAGTTGACACACAACCTTTGATTTGGAAGACCACTTAGGTTTGCCTTTAAACTTGCCATTATTTCCAGAATTATTCCTGGAGTTCCTGGAGTGATTGCCATTGTAGTTGCCAGTATTGGATGCAAGATGAGCAGATGGATTGGAAGAGGATCCTGAAGCAGTAGACAGAGAATGAACGGCATTGGCCTGAAAAATCCTCATTTCTTGTGTGTGAAGAATAGACTGAACTTCAGCAAGGGAAGGGAAATCTCTCCTCGTTGTTAGGCTAACAACAACCGCATCGAACTCAAAACCAAGGCCTCCAAGAATATGAAGCACTAAGTCCTCATCAGATAGTGTATGACCAGCTGCAATAATGCCATCAGCAATTGAACGCATCTGCAAGATGTATTCATCAATTGAAAGTGATCCTTTCTTCAATGTTTGTAGTTGAAACCTGAGATTCATGATCCGAGCTCTAGATTGTAACTGGAACAAGTCATCAAAGACCTTCCAAACTTGGAATGAGTGATCACACCGACTCACATAACCAAGCATATTGTCAGAAACAGAACTTAGAAGCCAACTCAGTAAGTATTGATCTCTGCGAATCCAGGTAGAATAGGATGTAGCAGAGGCAGAAGACCCTTCATGAAGAGTTGAAGAATCAGGTGCAGAAGCACACAAGAGGATATCCTCATAGCCATGACCTCGTACAGTGGCTAATACTTGAGACCGCCAATATGTAAAATTAGTACGATCCAGCTTGATTGAAGGTGTGATAAATGTTGGAGCAGATTGATTGTTGGTGGTTGATTGAGGATTATGAGTGTTCGAAGGCAGAGATAGAGAATCCATTGAGATGAAGATGTGAAGGAAGTTATTGGAAGATGTGAAGGTAGTTATTTGAAGATGTGAAGTGAGGAGTTTGAAGGTTTGAAGATGTGAAGAAAAGGGATTGATGATATGAAGAGAGGATCTTGAAGATTTGAAGATGGGAATAGATGAGATTGAAGAAAGCACCGACTCAAATCATGGAGAGCATGTGACTCGAGATACCATGTTTGAAAAATATATTTTCAATCTGATTTATTGAATTAGTATACATTGCTTTATATACATGTTTCTGACTTGCTAACCAAGTAACTAATGCTAACTGCCTTTCTGTTGTAACTAATTAGCTAATTAATAGAAGAATAACTAACTTGCTATATACATGTGTGAAACGGTATTAGCTGTGATCTGCATGATTTGTGTATTACTTCAATAAACTAGAATCCCACTTTTTTCCGACCCAGTTCCGCCACCATGGGCAGGCAAGAGACAACCTGGCGAAAGTCCTTTCATACCATTGTGGTTGTGAATTGATGAAGTACGTTCAATGGAATAATTTCTTAGATATATTACCGCATGGAGATGATTTTTTTTTTTTTTTTGCTCTCTGTTGCATCTTCAGTTGTTGATTTGTTTGTGTTATGTTTTTTTTTTTCCTTTTGGTATTTTGCTGGATTAAGTTATATAGATTTGTTAGTGATCAATTCATCCGGTAATATTGATGCATGGTTGTTCAAATTTAGTTTAGTATTCTATGCAAAAAATAAAAAATAAAAAATTGATGCATGGTTGTTCAAATGTAGTTTAGTATTCTATGCAAAAAAAAAAAAGAAGAAGTAATAATTACGTTGTGCAAATTTTATATTGATCTCACGTAATATTTTTAATTAATAAATGATACTTTTTATACTGTTCTCATAATACTTACTTTTAAAGATGCGTTTACTTGGGTTGTGAGGTTATCAGACGACGTGTAAGGATCAAATATCTCTTGATTTATTGTTTTATTTTTCCTTTTTAAACATATGTTTACTTGTTGGGTTGGTTAGAGTTGAGAAAGAAGTGGGTTCGTTAAACATATTGTCCATTCTTTTTTTCTATTTAAACATATTCTAGCCTTATTCCATGTAAATCCACCAATTTTGGTTAATTTATTTAACTCGGATTAGACTGATAACACGATATTTTTAACATGAAAAATAAACAACAATTAAATCTCGATTTATGTGCTAAAATTAACATAAACTTGGATAAATAGAAATGTAAACGACCTTAAGTATAATAATATCAATCCCATGTGCTACAATTAATAATTTCTTTTATTTTATAAAATTAAAATATAATATTAATTATATACATTCATTCAACATAGCTAAAAATATAAAAAATATTTTTATTTTGTTGAATAGTTTTCAACAAGCTCTTCTAAAAGTAATATAGAAAGAAAAGTAAAATAGAAAATAAGAAATATCGTGCACTATTGTAAATGGAGTACAAGCTGTCCTATACAAAAAGGTAAATAGTGTATTTTGAAATTTAAAAAATAATTTACATATATGTTCAAAAAAGTCATTATATTTATAAATATGTTCTGTAAAAAAAAAAATTTATAAAAAAAAATATTTCTGTATAAATATTATGAATTTATTAATAAATATAATAAATTTTTTTAAACCTATAGGTAAATAATTTCGTTCAAAATGAAACATGATGTACTAGTTTTTCTTTTTACTAGCCAAATTAAAACAAAGTCGACTTTCACTTTTAATTAATTTTTTTTTTAAAACACACGCAATTTACCCCTCTCAACTGTCATAAAGCGTCGAAAGAGTGCTCTATGTTATGATATATGTAAATATATTATTATATTGTGTGGATATAATATTAAATATATCCAGTGGGCTTTAGGTCCACAAGACTTAGGGTTAGGTATTGTATATATATATAGTATCGTTCCCTGTATTATGTACTTGACGCTTTCACATACTTCCATATTGTAAACGGCAGTTCATATTATACTATCTCCCGGCTTGGTCGCCCCCAGACGTAGTCACTCCGTGACGAACTGGGTCATCAATACTGTGTCTTTACTTTTGCTTTACGCTTTCCTCTCAAGATTACAACACGTTATCAGCACGAGTCTCTATGAGCAATAAGGATTTACGAGAGGATTGCTCCAGCTGTTTTCGGGATCAAATCAATTCAGGATTAATTTTAATAAATTGCTGAAACCGTAAGTTTCGTGGTTAATTTTAATCTGAAAAATAAAATCATGCGTACAATCCTGCAAATTATATGATATGATTATGATCTAATGTCGTATGCACAATTTCTTAAACTTTGCTCAAATATTGTGATATGATATGTGATATACTATATGAAAGTATATTCTGTAATCTGCTTATATGCATACTTTATATGAACAGTGTACGATTTATATGCCTTTTATGCTTCTGAGATAATGAAAGCATGATTTGTCTAGGTTTTAATTACCTATCCTGCAGAATATGTGATTTCTTATGTTTACATGGTCCGTGTGAATATGCTTATATCACTGTTGATCAATATGCTTCTAAGCACACACAATCACACGATTTTATTATACATATTCTGGCAAAATCTCATGCTATTCAATCTATTTGTTTATCCATGTGCTCTATGCTTGGTACATGTGTTTTATACACTGTTTTGTTTCGTATGTCTCACATATGCTTGGATATATTGTACGCCTGCATAACAAAACCCTAACAAAACCCATGATTCAATAATTCGATCCCCCGATCAAAATTTTCGTTTTGGAAACATTTTTCAATCAGTCCAGAAACTCAAAATATTTTTTTTCGAAATTATTTTTCACAAATCCTGAAACCCAGCGATTTGCCGAAATTAGAAACATTTTTTTTCAAACCTGGGTTCATAGCAAAATTTAGTTTTCCAGAAACTCTGTTTCGAAAAACCCTTTTATCAAAATCCCAATTTTTTTTTACGGTTTCTGTAAACCCAATTTTTCGAAAAACTCAGAATCGATATCAGAAATTCATTTTTCTTCATATATCGAAAACCACAAATTGAAGAAAACAAAATCGACAAAAGTGAGCCCTACCTGTGTCCGCCACGCCGTCGGCCCCTGAAGTGGCCTTGACAGCGAACGACGGCGACGGCGCCTCCGGCCCTGAGCCGTGATGGCACCCCGTTCTGATACGAAAGTCGATGGCGACACCTCGACGGCGAGATCGGTTGCGCTATGAAGGCGGTGACAGCCACGCCGGATACGGCGCTGTGCATTCCGACCCACGCGATGGCGGCTCAACGCCCTGCTCTGCGTGTCGACACAGCCCGTGGAGGCGACGCCTTCTGCGACGGCGAATCGCGATGGCCACTCCCTTGTTTTCTGTGGCAATAGCGCCAGTACCGGTGAAGCCGTTAACGGCCGCGCCGAACGGCGTAGGCCCCTGTCCGGCCATAGAAACGCCAACTGTTGGCGTCACCTTCGTGAGTGGCAACTGGACGGAGGGTGCGCGACGATGAAAAATTCGGGTGCACGTACAACGATTGCCCCGATCTTCTCTGCGAAGAATCCACCGTAAAAATCGCGAATGGGCTTTTTTTTCCCCATTTTCTCACCTCTTCACCGAGTAGTGTGCTGCTATTGATAGTAAACCCTTGACTTGCTCACATCCGAAAACCTTATTCCCTAAATGGACTTATTCATTTGGGCCAGTTTCTTCTTAATCTTAAATTGGGTCGATGCCCTTTTTATTAATAAAAATCGATGGGCCTCCCTTTAATTCTGAATTTGGGCCTGTTTTAATAAATGGGCCGCTTAATCCTAGGCCCTTCATTAATTAAAAAAAAAGTAATAAATTAAATAATTCTTTAGGTCAATTTTTTTAATTAATTGATTGGGCATTTTATTTAGTTGATCCTAATTAATTTGGATCCTAACAATTATTTTTGGGCCCGATGTCCCATTAATAAAAGTTCATAATGGTATTATGAAAGCCCAAATCATCAATTTTTTATAAGAGGCCTTATCTAATAATTATTTTTGGGTTCAAGTCCCTTTAATAATTGTCTCACAAGTCATACACCCAAAAATATTTATACCCCCTATAATTAATTAATTAATTTTTGTCTTAGCATTTTTATATTGATTGAGCCTTAATTATTAAATGCTACAAACAAATAATTTTAATAAATTTCCATTTATTAATTTTGTAGCAAAAACATGTCAAACATCACTAAATGTGAATTCGATTAATTGGCACTTGGTTGCCATAACTATTTGACATGGGCTCTCAACGTTGAAACTCACCTTGTCTCTAAAGACCTTACCGACACAACTAGACAACCATCTAAATATACAACTGCCCAAAAGGCAACAACTCTAATTTTCTTAAGACATCATCTTCACAAAGATCTTAAGAACGAATACCTCACTAAAAAAGATCCATCGACGTAGTGGAAATCCCTCCAGGATCAATTCCAACAACAACACGATGTGATCCTCCCCGAAACCAGACATGAATGGATAACACTTCGTTTCCAAAACTTCAAGTCTGTACCGGAGTACAACTCCGCCCTACATCGCATAGTTTCTCAGCTTAAGCTGTGTAAAGAAACAATAACTGATTATCAGTTAATTGAAAAAAACTCTTTCCACTTTCCACGCTATTAATCTTGTACCCCAGCTGCAGTACAGGGCCAAAGAGTATCAATCACACTCCGAGCTCATTTCTGCACTTTTAGTTGCAGAAAAGCACAACCAATTGTTGATGAAAAATCACAATACTAGATCGGTTGGCTCACAAGTTGTGCCTGAAGCACATGCTACTCAGAGGAACTCTAGAGGCCGTAAATATGGAAAAGGAAATGAGGTGAGTGGGGGACGCGGATCGACCCGAAGTCGAGGCCGTGGTAGGGGACGAGGTCGAGGTCGCAACAATGCACAATATAGTGCAACTGAAATGAATGCACCTCAAGATAAACTATCGAGCTCACGTGCACAGAACAAACAAGTCTGTCACATGTGTGGATGCGACGACCATTGGTCTCGCTCGTGTCGTATACCAAAACATTTGGTGGAGGCGTATCAACGTATGCTAAAAGACAAAAATGGGAAGGCTCATCACGGTGGGACACACCACACAGACCTGCCCAAAGCAGGCTTTGTCATAGACAAAGGATGACCTCTTGGGTGAACATTATTGACTACAAAATTTAATACGTTTTTTTATAAAGTAGGACCTAAGTGATCCCTTGTGCGGCTGATCAATCAGCGTCTGTAATCTTGGCTCTCCTTAGCATTCCTCATATCTAAACGTATCCAAACATACACTTAAGTGCTTATGGAGATTAATGTTTTGTGCTTAGTAGATAGTGCTACTACACATACTATCTTAAAAGATAGACAATTTTTCCAAACATTAACTGAAAAGAAAGGAAGTGTCACAACTATTTCCGATGACGACATACAAATCGTTGGCTCCGGAAGAGCCTCGATCATTCTACCTATGGGTACCGAATTAATAATCGAGAATGCTTTATTGTTTCCACAATCAAAGCGTACCCTCCTTAGTTTCAAAGACATTCGACAGAATGGCTATCACATTTAAACAAATACTGAGGACAATAGTGAATATCTGTTCATGACTCACTATTTAAATTGTCGTAAACACATCGTCGAAAAACTTCCATCTTTCTCGTCTGGCTTGTATTACACATACATCAGACCCTCAAATCTCCATTTAGCCCTTAATCTAAAATTTAATGATCCAAATTCTTTCAAACTATGGCATAAGCGGTTAAAACATCCAGAACAATCCATGATGCGTCGGATTCTATGTAATTCATCTGGCCATAACATAACACACAACAAAATCCCTTCTGTTAATGAATACATATGTGATGCTTGCACAAAGGGTAAGCTCATAATTCGTCCTTCTAGTAGTAAAGTAAGAACTGAATCTCCTAAATTCCTTGAACGGATTCAAGTAGATATTTGTGGACCAATACATCCAGCATCTGGACCATTTCAATATTTTATGGTCCTAATAGATGCATCCACTCGGTGGACTTATGTAACGATGCTATCCACTCCCAATACTGCTTTTGCAAAGCTTATTGCACAGATCATCCTGTTGAGATCTCAATTCCCAGATCATCCTATTAAATCCACGTATGGATAATGCCGGTAAATTCACCTCTAAGGCATTCGATGATTTTTGCATGGCACTAGGAATCAAAGTGGAGCATTCGATCCCTCATGTTCATACTCAAAATGGTCTAGCTGAATCATTAATTAGACGTCTTAAATTAATCGCTAGATCACTACTACAAAAAACGAACTTACCTGTTTCATGTTGGGGGCATGCAATCTTATATGCCTCATCACTAATCCAATTCCGACCAACTGCATATCATGAATATTCCCCTATTCAACTCGTGCGTGGAAATGAACCTAACATTTCCCATCTGCGAACATTCGATTGTGCAGTGTATGTTCCAATACCACCACCTAAGCGAACATCTATGGGCCCACAAAGGAAACTCGGTATTTACATCAATTTTGTATCTCTCACAATACTTAAATACCTCGAGCCTTTAACTGGGGATCAGTTTACAGCCCATTTCGCTGATTGCACATTCGACAAAGATCTATTTCCGGCCTTAGGGGGAGAGAAAAATACCACAATTAATAAATGCCGTGAAATTATGTGGAACACAAAAGATCTTCAATACTTAGGCCCACGCACTGGTCAAACTTGAACCAAAAGTTCAAAAGAAAATAAATTTGCAATAATCAGCAAGTAATCTGCCAGATGCATTATCAAATGCATTACTGATTATAAATGAAGTGACTGTGAATAGTTAAGGATGCCTCTATACGCCAGAAGCGTAATGAACCTCCTTACACAAAACCATGGTATATTAATGCTAATAATATATTCAGCCACTTATGAAATCTCCTGAAGAGATTAGTCCTGAAGACGAGAAATTCTAGTAAAAAGCACGTGCACATAGTAATCAAAATACTAGGATGCGGAACACCCAGATCAAATGGGAAATGATCAAGATCTGGTTTACATGAATCTTAATAAACACAAGAGACAAACATATCACTGTTGTCGACAACATATTCGTACCCATAGTTGCTCTTTCTAAAATCTGGTACCAGTATCTAAATTCAGTGCTCGAAGCACTTTGATTAGATGCAATAGAAAGAAGCAAATATGGAAGAGCTAGACTCGCAAAATAAACTGTTTTGTTCTATCGTACATACCCCCTAAATATTTTATCCCTGAAGGATATAAATGGGTATTAATACGAAACAAAATGAAGTTGAGAGATACAAAGCGAGATTAACAGCTTAAGGGTTTTTCGCAGTGACCCATTATTGAGTTTGATGTGATCAAACAAATTCTCCTGTTGTTAATATTATAAAGTTCCGCCATATATCCCTGGCAGTTAAATGCAGTTAATGGATATAGTTACCGCATACTTATACGGATCAT
>JAPKLY010004183.1:0-15527 GCA_026898435.1 Prunella vulgaris
TATCTTTAGAAAATACTAAAATATCATCAATATAAACGATGATGAAATCACTGTAAGGATTAAAAATATCATTCATAATTTGTTGAAATTCAGAAGGGGCATTTTTAAGCCCAAAAGGCATTACCGTCCATTCATAGTGGCCAAAAGGAACATTAAAAGCTGTTTTGTAACGATCCTTAGGATCAATCTGTATTTGCCAAAATCCAGATTTCAAATCAAATTTTGAAAATACTAGTGCATTGACTAGTCTATCCAGTAAATCCTTTTTGTTAGGAATAGGATGGCGAATCCATTTTAAAACTTTGTTTAAAGGTTTGTAATTGATTACTAACCTAGGAACACCACGTTCTTGCTCTGAATGTTTATTAACATAGAAAGCAGTGCAAGACCAAGGGGATTTAGAAGGAATAATAAGTTTCTTTTGTAAAAGAGAAGATATTTCTTTTTTACATAATTCTAAATAATCAGAATTCATTTGACAAGGCCTCGATTTTGTAGGAATCTTGTCTTCGGAAAAACTTTCTTCATAGGGAAGAGAAACCATATGTTTCTTTCTTTCCCAAAAAGCATTTGGAAAATCATTGCAAATTTTTATAGAAAATTCTTTAAATAAGAAACCAATTTTTTCTTGTAGTTTAGGATTATTAATCCTTTCTTCAATAGTAAAAGAATTTAATTTATTTTTAAGAACGTTTATTTGACAATTCCTTTGATCAATTTGATCACGAATTTGATTTAAAACCTTATGAATAGGTTTTGTAACAAATTCTAAATTAACAGGTTTATTATCAAAAATACCTGAAATACCTTTTTCATCTACCTTAATAGGATAGATGCTGTAAATAAAAGGAAGGCCAATAATTAGTTGGCTAGTAATGTTCTCTGCAATAAGAAAATCATTAGGAATGCAAACTTTATTAGTGCAAATATAAGCATTTTTTAATTTATAAGAAATTTTTAAATTTCCTCCTCCTGCATGGGAAAGAGTTTGAGTAGTTTTTTCAAAAAACTTGGTGGGAATTATTCCCATTTGGATAACACTAATATCCGCACCACTATCAATCATGGCTATAAAATCTCTTTTATAAAAATTGTTTATTAAAATAGAAATTTTTACATACCATTTTTTAGATAAAATGATATTAAGATTAGAAAGATGTTGATTATTAATCAAACTTTCTTTAGAAGAAAGAACTGGAGAGCTAGAATCACCAATTTCTAATTTTTCTTTTCCTTTTTTCCATTGGGAAAGATGAAAGGAAAATTCAGAACTTTGTTCCTGAAGAGATTTAACACTTGTTTTAAGATTTTCAATTTCTTTTGAAAGATCTTTAATAGTAATGGGATTGTTCTCAACCTCTTTAATTCTAAGAAGTTTATTAACATCATCCATGTTATAAAAATTTCTTTCAATATGATTTGAAAGATCATTTTTTTCTTTTTTGAGAGGAATATTCTCAAAATGGTCAATAATTTTATTGCGTAAATTAAAATCTTTGATCTGTTTAAGAAAATCCATAATATAATGGTCATCAATGACATTAATATTCATGCCTTTAAACTGACTCATAAGTTTATAAACTTCATCATCTGTTATCTCACTAGTATCTTGGATACAGTTGAGACAAGGCTTACCCTGGAGGTAATTTTGACACTCATTGGTATCAAATTGACTTGAATCAGATGAAGAATTCAGTTCTTCAGAAGAATCATTGGATTCTATATCAACATCAGAATTTAATTTTGAATTCATTACTATTCCGAGAAGAGTCTCTCTGAGAGGTTCATCAAGATCAAGATTTTTAATCTTGTCTTTTGCATAGCACTGGTTAGCATAGTGACCAGGCTTTCCACATCTGTGACAAATAATTTTGTCTAAATATTTTTTCTTTTGAAAAGGTTTTATAAAAGGTTTTTTATTATCGAAATCTTTTTTCACTTTCTGTTTTTTATCAGAAAATCTTTTCCTTCTTCGGAAATTTGGTTTATCAGAAAAATTCTTTTTTCTTTTAGAAAAATTCTTTTTGGAATTTTCAATTCCAAATTGGTCATATATATATGTGTGTGTGTGTGTGTGTAAACAAATTAGAATAAAAAAGGAATTAATTTTGTGAATTTAAAAAAAACGGGACTCAATTTGGAGTTATATACAATTAAATGCATAGAAAAACTTACAAATAAAATTTTTTAGTAGTGTAAAATATTAAATTTATAAAAAAAAAAGTTATTGAAACAAACATATATATAAGTAAATTAGAAATAAAAAGGAATTAATTTGATGAATTTTAAAAAAAAAATGTGACTCAATTTTGAGTTATATACAATTAGTTGCATAAAACTGAACAATAACGAGAAGTGTCCTAGTGGAACACGCCACCTCTGAGTTGCCCAGAGGTCACGTGTTCGACTCCCTTCGGGCTCATTTAATGGTATATTTATTCAGAGCCTATAAAGGCTCAAATACACAATGCACCATCCTAATTAAACTACTGGGTCATTGGCCAAGTGGTTCGAGCCCCGCCGAGCCCTAGGAAGGGCCTGGGTTCGAACCAGCTTGGCCAAATTTTTTTTTACGTAAAAATTTAGCGCCCGCCATTGGCGGTCGTTAAATAAAAAATGGCGGTCGCTAAATTAAAAGTTGCGACCGTTTTTTGCGTTCGTTAAATTAAAATTTGCGATCGGTTTTGGCGGTCGCTAAATTTTGCTAAATTTAGCGACCACTGTTTTAGCGAACGATTAAAGCAGTCACTAATTCGGTCATTAAACGTTATTAGCGACCAAAAAGCGGTTGCTAATTCGGTCGCTGTTTAGCCAAAAGGTGTCTAAGTGCAAGTGTACACGATCGTTATTGCAATGACAAGCTTAACCAAGTTTATTTTATATCGAACCCAAAGGAGACGGGGATTTGTATGGTAAGACTATTGTTCTTGATTCAAAAACACAAAGCAAATAAGGGGATTTGGTATCTATGTCTACTAGTGCGTCAAACTTGTAAACTACCTATCACCTTGGGTTGCAAAGTGAGCGAGTGTGAGAGTTATGTGCTAGTGTACTATCCTATGTTTCATATGGTAAGGTATCACTTTCTCATGCAATGGAATTGTGTACAATCAATTGGTAAGCCACTCTAACATGCAAGAGGTCTCCCTAATAACACATTAAAGCCTCTAATTGTTCTTCCTATTCACTAAGTATAACTCTCACTATCTTAGGAATTTAATCAAACACTTAGCATGCATTTGGCCTAGTACAAGAAGATTTAGGAAAATAGGTCAATTCTCATTGAGACTATCTCCTAATGGCCCTTATGATCAACTACTCATGCAAGGTATTCATACAATCCATCAATATAGAGAATTGATCATACAACAATTCATAGCAATCAAAAGATCAACATAATCACCATACTACTCCATAGGAGTCATACACCAACACACAAAGGGATTAGCCCATGGCTAATTTGGTAAACAAAAAAGAAATTGAAGCAATAGCAATCATCATTATGCAGGAATTATACAAAGTATTCAAGAATTTACCTATTACAATTTGAATTGAAAATATACAAGACTACCTTTAGAAGCTAGAAAATGATCTGACAATAGAAATCGAAAATCAATAGCTAGAAATGTAGCTTGAGCTATGCTAAGAATGCAGGAGAAAATTGATCGTCGATCCAAATGGTAGATCACAAGTAATCGTCGAAATCGTAAATGGAAATCTAAGAACACCACTTGGAAACTACCTCTAACTTCTCCTAATCTAGTGAGAGAATATGAATCTAAGAAAATGATAAAAGTCCTTTAGAAAATCTGAGATGGAATTATATATAGTGCCCTTGGATCATTGACTAAGATGCCCTTCATTAAAATGCGCAAAAATATGAAAATATCCCTAAAAATCTGAGAAAACTGAGCTGCTGTCTCCCAAGAACTGTGCAACTGTCGACCACTCGGGCGACAGCTTGCTCGACAAAAGGCCCTCTTGTCGTCCAAGAGTTGAGCAACTGTCGACCCAGCTTGGTCGAAATGCTCACTCGACAAATGGTTGTCGTTCCAGGTAATGAGGTCACGCGATGCTTGTCTTCCGAGGAAGGAGTCTGTGTCGCCCGAGGCCTTAGTCTCGGTCGATGCGTGATTTCCTTGTTTTTGTCATATCTTGAGCTCTAGAACTCCGATTGACTTGATTCTTTTTGCGTTGCGACCCTCTCTTCAAGATCTTCAACATAGGATAGTAATTTCTCCATTTTGCTCAACTCCAGAATTTGGAATTTTCTCGATCTTGCTCGTTTCTTCCTCATTTTGCTTGTTTTCACCTACAATCACAACTTTCTAGCCAAAAAGGGTTAAATATACAAAGTATCACATAATAGGGTCAAATATGAACATAATATCACCAAAAGCATATAGAAATGAGTGCTAAAACATGCAATTATGACCCTAATCAGTAGCTAAAACTAGTTTTTTTTTGTAGTGTGACGTGCTCCGTCACCTAAACCTCGAGGACGTTGTTATTTTCTTCAAAATCGCGAAGCTCTTATGTTGCTTCCCTCTAATACTTCACAAAATTAAATAATACAACGTTAAGTAGACTACGACTAGGTGAGTTAACTCACCTGGCCACCGGTCTCATCACATTAGTGAGTGACCCAGGTTCGATTCCCTTTAGGATCGAATAGGAGGGAGATATAAGGTTGTCTTGGAGATATTCATGGGGTGTTTGGAGACTCGGTGAACTAACTTCTAACTACTAACAACTAACATTTATCGATAAAAATAATGTTAATTCTATATAAATACACCACCTTTTACTCAACTTTCAATTTAATCTTGAGCTTCACGATTATTGTAAAAAATCCCAACCTTTAAAAAGTTTCAATTCGATACACTTTTTTTTTTGCGACCAGCAACTGATGACGTGTCTCGCCAGAGCGCGTGAAATATTGTCACGCTGGGGTACACGTGTGAAATACTTTTTTGGTTAATTCTATATAAATACATCACCTTTTACTCAACTTTCAATTTAATCCTGAGTTCAAGATTATTATAAAAATTTCCAACTGATGACGTGTCTCGCGTGGACGCGTGAAATGTCGTCACACTGGCGTACACGTGTGAAATTACTTTTTTATATTTTATTTTTTCCACATCATATATTATATATATATATAAAATAACAAAATTTTATATTAACACAGTTTTTTTTAGTCCCTCTTGAATATGGTGGAAAACATTTTTTTCCATAGTATTTCTCATTCAAAAAATATTTTTTAATATAAAATTTTGTTATTTTTTATATATATAATATATGATGTGGAAAAAAAATATAAAAAAGTAATTTCACATGTTTACGCCATCATGACAACATTTCACGCACTCCGGCAAGACACAATTTTTTCAAGTCCCATTAACATAGTTTTTTCAAGTCCTTCTTGAATATGGTGGAAAACGTTTTTTTCCATAGTATTTCTCATTCAAAATATATTTTTAAATATAGAATTTTGTTATTTTATATATATATAATATATGATGTGGAAAAAAAATATAAAAAAGTAATTTTACATGTTTATGCCATCATGACAATATTTCACGCAATCCGGCGAGACACGTCATCAGTTGTTGGCCAAAAAAAAAGTGTATCGAATTGAAACTCTTTAAAAGATTGAGATTCTTTATAATAATCGTGAACTCAAGATTAAATTGAAAGTTGAGTAAAAGGTGATGTATTCATATAAAATTAACCAAAAAAGTATTTCACACGTGTACGTCAGCATGACAACATTTCACGCGTTCCGGCGAGACACGTCATCAGTTGCTGGTTGGAAAAAAAAAGTGTATCGAATTGAGTTTTTTTAAAAGGTTGAGATTTTTTACAATAATCGTAAAGCTCGTGATTAAATTGAAAGTTGAGTAAAAGGTGGTGTATTTATATAGAATTAAAAAAATGGTAGACTACGAAAATTTGAATATATGAATACGAGTGGGATACCATTTTTTTTAAAGGAAAAAGATCTTTTATAAATATAAAAACTGAAAGTACAATAGATCCATTTCCTAACTCCTTGACTACATCAACCAAGGATAACAACTGCTTCAAAACCAATCGAGAGGATATGGAGAATACACAGAGGAGAAAGATGCTAACAACTGTTAAGCTCTATGGTAAATAACACTCCTCACACTAAGGTGCTTTTTCACCATCTAAAAATCAACATCCATCTCAGAGCAATCCTGCACTTCAACAGAAAGTCCGGTAGTATTTAAGATCATCTGGCATACTACCAGATTTGAATCCTATACACGACATCAACTTAGAAGCACCTGATTACAAAAAAGAAGACACCACATAGGGTGTAGACTGTAGACAATCTCACAACTGCTTAGAGTAGGAAAAGGAAATTATTATAAAAAGAGAAATAAAAGACCAAAATGCAAAAATCTAAAAAACAACAGAAATAAAAATAAAAGGAAATAGGATTTAACGGGTCATCCCACCAATCGATACCGTAATTACGGAACCATTGGAAAGAATGTACCTGTTAAACCACTAAAACAACAAGAGGAGACCAGTCTTCGGCCCCCGCGTGGACAGTGGAGAGGACTCACCGGCCGAATATCTACAGGTGCTTAAAACCAGCAAAATACTTGAAGAATATCA
The DNA here is from genome assembly GCA_026898435.1 of Prunella vulgaris. Taxonomy (NCBI): domain Eukaryota; kingdom Viridiplantae; phylum Streptophyta; class Magnoliopsida; order Lamiales; family Lamiaceae; genus Prunella; species Prunella vulgaris. Next base: position 6,655 of record JAPKLY010004183.1, read on the forward strand.
ATTAAACAATCGGAAGAGCCTAGATCCGGCAGCTTCTACAGATTGATTGTAAAACTTTCAACCGATGGCCATGGCCGTGAGGGATGTGCCGGATCTGTGTGTGTGCGTGTGAGTGAAAGGGTGTGACAGAGGGAAGGTGAGGAAAGCGTCTGAGGTGGAGGGTGGCTTTTTTCGGCGATCAGTGTAGTGGTGGCTTAGGAGGGGGCTGCGGCAGGAGGAGGCGGCTAGGGTTTTTTTAGTAGAGTGAGAAACCTAATTTCAAGAAATGCCTACGTTGCCTAGTGGGATACCATTAAATGCATCATGTGGTGTATTTCAATTAAAAAGGGTACAACTACCATGATGGATACGACTAATTAAAATGTAAGACACGATGGAGACATGTGCGGGATCAAATTTGTCAAATGAATAACTTTTTTGTTCGTGAAGTAATGTTATCTTATGCCAAATTTTTATGATGAAAACGTGTATAGAAATTTGTAACGTAAAATTTTTAAAAAATAAACTTGAAGGAAAAAATTAACTGTTGGCTTGAGCCCACTTGGTTTTGGGTCATTTGGTTAAACCTTAAGCCATATTCTCTAACCCTATGTGTAGTTGGATAGCCACCACATAAAAGGATACGGTGCTTCTCCTCTCATGTGTGATCGACCGAAATCGTGAGTGAGAGTTGAGAAGTTGTAGCGTTGGTGTGCAACCCTACGAAAGGGACTTTGGTGCCTTCCAATCTCATCGGTTTTTTGTCCACCAAACGGGTGACCCAACAGTGGTATCAGAGCCACGAGTTACTTTCTTCGACTCTGTTCGGGTTAGATCAGAGTGTGTTCGTGTGCGTGTACCATCAGCCATCTGTGGGCATCATTTATACAGTGTCATCACACCATTGAAAGATTTGGATTACTGCTGTGTGTCGCCTGCTACAATCGTGTGCCCAAAAGTCTGACCGCCGCGACTGTGTGTCGCATTCATCACGTTTTCCACTTCCGACCTCCGCTGGTTCGCTAGCGCCACCGCGCTCCTGGTGGCTCAATTGTGAAGGCCAGCGCATCTGTTGGTGGCACGATCCGTGAAGACGTCTGCCGGTTCACGTCGCAGTCATGATCGGTGTCGTGAAGGGTATTCGCTGTGAAGGAGACCCGCCTGAGAAAGCCATGCAACGCGTCCAAGGGTTACCGGTGTGAAGACAGACTATTGCGCGTCATCTATTACTTCCTGGAGGAGCACAACCGTTCGCGAAGTCTGTGCGTCATCTGCCTATTGCTGCTCCGCCGACTGCCTAAAGGTCCGATCCGCTCAGCCGCTGCTTCTTGTGAAGGTAGACCATCTGCCATTGTGCGCAGCTTCTGTACTGCACGTCGTTTACAGCCGTGAGGTAAGAGGTAAGTGAGGTAAGCTGATTGTGTTTTTTCTTGTTAATTATTTTCTTTGATTTTTTTTTTATAATTCAGTAACTTGGTCAGATTATTTGTTGGTTTGACTTGTTTGGGTTATTGTTTTATTAATTTTTTTAAAACTACTGTGTGTTAGTTTATTTGTGTTGTTTGTGGATTAAAATAAATTGTGTATTTATTGTTAATTGCTAACAAGGTTCCTGCAGTGAGTTGTGTGAGTGAGTTAGGTTTATCTTGGAGATTGCATAACTGTGGTTTGTGTTTCTCGGGAGTGTGCTGCTGATTTTTAGGCATTTTGAGGCCCTTACTTAGGGTCTCGCTCTAGTAAAGCGGCTGTAACCTCTCTCTTTTACTGCTTACTTAGATAGCCGCTGACCGCGGTTTTAGCTGCTGGTTTTACTTGTTGTAGTTTTTTAGGAAAACTACGTGCTTGTTTGTTGTGCTTTGTGGTCTTGATCTTGAGTCCTGTGTGGTGCTTCTGCTGAGTGTTAAATCTGATTTTTGCATCTATGTGTTTGCAAAAGTTTTTTCTTTGTGATTTTGTGAAATGGCTGCTCATCCCCATGTGTATGTTTTGGCCCCCTTTAATGGAAATGCTGATTTCAGCATTTAGAAACAAAAAATGATATGTATTTTGATACAATGTGTTTTCAAAGCTGTTGATAACTCTTATCCCCTTGGCATGTCTGAAGATAAAAAATCTGAGATGAATGAACTTGCTTTATCTGCTATTGTCTTGAATCTGTCTAATAATGTGCTTAGAAAAGTAGGAACTTTTGATTTGGCTAAAGATTTGTGGGATAAGCTCGAAGAGCTTTATAATGAAAATTCTTTGCCTAACAAACTGTTTTTGCTTGAAAAGTTTTTCCGATTCAAACTTGATCTCAGTAAAGATATTGATGAGAACTTAGATGTGTTTACTAAGTTAATTCAAGACATTAAGCAAAATGGAGATAAGCATATTGATGATTACACCCCTATTGTCTTGCTAAATGCTATACCTGATTCTTATTGTGATGTGAAATATGCTATTAAGTATGGTAGAGATAATGTTACTCTTGAGACTGTGGTCAATGGCTTAAAGAGCAAAGAAATGAATTTAAAACAAAATGGGGGTGGTAAAGGCTCGGGGGAGGTTATGCATGTTAGGGGGAGGAATGTGGATAAGCATGCTATAAAGCCTAAGGTTAGAAGGTGCTTTTATTGTGGTGGCACCGGTCACATGATTAAGTAGTGCACTAAGCCTAACAAAAATCAAAAGAATGAGTGTGCTAATGTGGCTTCTAGTGAGGAGCAATTTGGTGATGTGTACTAAACTCTTTGTGTGGTTTGTGTCCTATGCCTTTGTGGCTTGTATGCCTTTGTGGTTTGTTTATCATTGTGGCTTAGAGTCTGTGTGTCTCTGTTGCTTTTTGGTATGACTTTGTGTCATTGTTGCTCTTAGTGAGGTGGAGTAACGACCTTTGTGGTATTTGAGTCTTTGTGAACTCTGTTTTGTTGACTTTGTGTCTAGGTTGTTCCTTTTGAGGTGAAGCATATGTCTTTGGGACTATGGTCTTTGTGACTAGGTTTGTGTGATTTGAATCTTTGTGATTCCTATATTTGTGACTTCATGCTTTATTGCTTTGTGTCAATTGCATGATTGTGTGTGACTTTGTGTCTTCTATGTGATTACCTAGATTAACTTTATGTTTTTGCAGGTTTTGTGTACTAACTTTGTGTTTGTGCAGGTTTTTGGTATGCCTTTATGTGTGTGCATGTGTGTGGGGGTGATGATGAAAAATCGTGGATTCCGATGTTGAGAAGGGAATGACCAAAAAGGTGGAGAATGTTGGGCTTGAGCTCACTTAGTTTTGGGCTATTTGATTAAACCTTAAGCCATATTCTCTAACCCTAGGTGTAGTTGGATAGCCACCACATAAAAGGTTACGGTGCTTCTCCTCTCATGTGTGATCGACCGAAATCGTGAGTGAGAGTTGAGAAGATGTAGCATTGGTGTGCAACCCTACACGAGGGACTTTGGTGCCTTCCAATCTCATCGGTTTTGTGTCCACCAAACGGGTGGCCTGAACCCAAGCCCGTAAACTAAACAGTGAGTCGTAAGAGAAGGCCGGGTGACCCAACATTAACTAATGCGCCCCTTCCCCATTCAAATAACACGCGCCCATCCCCAATCCCAATGCCCGTATATAATGTATATGTCATCCAGGTATCAAATATACCAAATCATTTCCACCGCAAGCAACAATTGTACTCACTAGTATTTCACCCGTGCGAAGCACGATTTTAAATTTTTCTAATTTTGATAATGCATAATTAATATTATAATTATATTAGTAAATTATGATTAATAAATATGGAGTTAATATAAATTATATTGCCTTGTAGTTCAAATTTTATCTGCTGTTAATAAAAATAAATTTAACACTAAATAAAATATTGAGTAAAATTGTGATTTCTAAATTTAAGAAAATGTATTTAAGAAATATTTGGCATATACAATGAAAAATGTATCTACAAATCTAAGACCATTATGTAAATAAACAAAAGTTACAAATTTTGAAATACTTCTTTATATACAACATTTTTCGTTGACCTATTATTATCACCATCTTGGTCACAAATTAAAATTTTAAGTCATTTTCGATTGGTCACAAATTAAAATTTTAAGTCCTTTTCGATTGGTCATTCGTGAAACAGTAACATATAATTGACCGTGACTAAAAACAGGTTTCTTCAATAATAGGCCAACATGTGAAAGTGATTGTCCTTGACTTTTATTTATTGTCATAGCATATGATATGATCTATGGAAATTGTCTTCTTTGAAATTTAAATGGTAATCTCGGATCAGATGGAGTCAACGACATTCTTGGAATCAACACTTTATGGTCCGCTCTACTTCCACATAAAATCTTCGCTTCCAGGACATGTGTTCCAAGTTTTGTAATAACCAGTCGAGTACCATTACACAATCTAAGTGAATGATCGATATTTCTCAATAACATAAACGGAGTCTCAACCTTCAACTTTAACTCATAATTTGGAACACCCGAACATCTTATTCCATTTAAGAACTCTAGTGTGTGCACATTTGCCAATATGCCAATATTTGTATCAGACTTGCATGCACTATCTGAACTTAAATATGTCTTTACATCACCAGAATTCAATGAAGACATATATTCATTTACGCTGTCAACTACATCAAGGGTTGGTCCAAGTATAGCACGATCCTTCAAAAAACTTGGATCATCCATTGAATCTTTGTACGACGGAAACGTACTCTGCACAATGGTTGATATAGTATCATCAGAACTATTGAGTAAAAGATCGTTCGGGATTTCAACAACTATATGCCCATCATTCTCAACCCCTTCTGTTCCATCCCCGACACTTGCAACAGATAATTCTTTTAGTTTATTGTGTTCTACCGTTGAACCTTGATTTTGTAGCCTCATGTTCTTGGTTAACCTCAATAACTTGCAATCTCTCCATATGTTCGAAGAATTTATCGTTGCATGAACTATATCTTGTCGATTACCTTTAGGAATCACTGGTAAAATTTGATGAAAGTCTCCTCCAAAAACTATTGTTAATCCCCCAAAAGGCTTATTTTTATTCGACGGATTACTCAATAGCATGATGTCTTTAAAGGTTCTATCCAGTGCTTCAAAACAATATCTATGCATCATTGGTGTTTCATCCCAAATAACCAGTTTAGCTTTCACGATGAGGTCTGCAAGTGGACTACCTTGTTTGATAGAACAAGTAGAGTTCTCAATCGGATTTAAAGGGATTTCTCCGTATTGTATCAATAGTGTCTCACGGACCTTTTCCAAAACAAACTGGCCTAAGCATTCAAGAATCTATGAATTAACCTGAAAAAAGGATTTATGCCCACAAACGTCTGCGCCTTCACTCGGCATAACGGCTAAAAGGCTACCCCACACGGTTAACTCATAAACCAGAACACTTAGTTCAGCAAGTTTCAACCTTAAAGACACATCTCGATACGTGTTGGATAATCTTAACTCATAAATATCGATAGAAACCTCAAACCAATCGGTCAAAACCATTTACTACATATTGATATAATCAGATCAGATCAAGTGACTTATGATCTTCAAAAACACATGAAATAGTAGAGTATGAGATCCTAGATCATTGATTCAATACGAATCTCTAGCCTGCCATAGGGCGGCTATGAATCTCTTTAAACAAAAATTTAAAAACAGAAAAATAAAGTAGAGAGATTACCCTTTAGGAGCCAAGATAGGTACCTCCTATTATTATTACTTCAGAATAATTTTACAATGGAGAGAGAGAGAGATGAAGAGAGAGAGCAGACTTGCTAAAGTTCTGCCTCTTACAATAACAAACACACATATTTAAAGGGGGAGAACCGGACATGAAACCCCGGATTTCATCCCGAAAGTAAAAAGTATGAATAGTAAAAAGTTTGAATAGTAATTTACTATTCATGAACAGTTCTTTGTCTGCTGATGTAGGCGATGACGAAATTTGATTTTGTCATTTCTGGAGATGCATTTTGCCCAAGGATGCTTCTAGAAAATCTCTGTTTAGCTCGCCAGTAGAGAGGCTTGTTTTTTGAGAAGAAATAATGTCTTCTCGAGTCTTTCGGTTGGCCGATTTAGCCTTCTGAGAATCAGAATTCCAATTTCAAGAGCCCTAATTCTTTTTCTGAGAGCTTTAAGATAATTTTTATCAGAAATCCATTTGTCGTTTTCATCAAATACGACATGGTATGGGACTTGCCAAATCTGTGGATTAGTCCCAAAACGGGAAACCCTGATGTTGGTGATCTAGTTTTCCGAAATATTCATCAGTCCTTTCTTCCTTTGAGCTTCTCTTTGAGAGAATTTTTCAAGAGATCAAAACTTTCCTGTAGAGAAAAATCTTGATAATCATCATTTGGATCTTGAGCATCTTGAAGATCAGATCCTGAATGCATAGTTGCGTCTGATTTTGAATCAGAAAAGTCTATTTCATTAAAAAAGATCTTTTTTTGATTTGATCCATATACATATCCATAATTTTTTCTCTTGGAAGAATACCAAAATATTTCTTAGATTATTCTGAAAAGGATGGCAAAATATTAGTGGCCTTTTCATCAGAAATTTTTCTGAAATCATCGATTTTGGATTTGATCCTATCGATATTTTCTTGGAGTGGTGACTCATTGGAGCCTGGGGTAATAACACTTAGGTTATTCCAGAATCTTGTCATGTGAATTCTCCATAGACAAGGAGTATTATCATTGGTGAACCCAAATTCCGGTATCCACTTCAAGACCCATGGAATTCCTGAGTCAATGAAAAATCTACAGGTAGTTTTACTACTTGTATTGTGAGTGGCAAAATTAGAAGAAATAATAGAATATTCTTCAAGAAGAGGTTTAACTTCTTCGGGCAAAATATTTGCCGCGGCTCCAAAGGTTTCCCACCAAGAAGTGAGCCAATTTGGAATATTACTTTTGCTGATATTATCACAAATTTTGATCAGCCAGGTATGAGAATGTTTGACATTCTGGTAAAGAAGAGTTTTATAAAAACTTTGTAAATAATCCTAGTAATTGTATTGGATGGTCGTTCGAGAGACATCGTTGACCATACTTCTTTCAGAGAAGGGTGAAATTCCCCATTCTTGGATGGAGATAATTTTCTTAATAATAAATTTAGAGTAATTAATTACTTTACTCTTGGGTGGAAAGTGTTGAATTTCCACACTTCCTAGGTTGGTAAGGATGGCTTCATAAAATGCCCTGGATTTGTATGAACCAGTAGACCAACTATTATTTGGAAAATATTTTTCCATTAAGATCCATGGGGATTCTTTGAATTTAACATCATCTTCTTCAAGAATCAGTATTAATTCTCTCTTGGGAGAATCAAAGAAAGTATATTCTTTTTGAGCAACAGAAGCATATGATTCTTGGTCGTCAGTTTTTGAGGAATTGTCCTCAACTGGTATATTTTTACCTCTCTGTCTGAGGAATTCTTGGAATTCCTTTTGAGTATTACCTCCTGATGAGGAGGAACCGATACCAGAAATATTCTGGTTAATAAGGGATTTCTTCCCGTGGTAAATAGGAGGATGGCCTCGTCCTCCTCTTCCTCTATAAGAGGAATAGGGACTTCTCCCAGACTGGCTCATTCCTGTCATTAAGAAATATATTCACGAGTTAGAAAATCTGGAAGATGATTATCTTTTCCCTGCTTATAGATTATTTTAAAATCAAAATAAGCAAGATGGGATTGCCATCGGGCAAACATCCGTTTGGACACATTGTGTTCAAAGTCTTTTTCAAACATAAAAGAAGCAGCTTTACAATCAGTCCTTATTATAAAATGCTGATTATAAAGATCGTCTTGAAATTTTAGAACACATTTTACAATGGCTAAAATTTCTCTAGCAACCACAGAATAATTTTTCTGTGAATTATTCCATTTACCAGAATGGAATCTAATAACATATTCATTTTTATTTTGTGGATTAACCTGTTTTAAAATACCTCCATATCCAATGTCAGAGGCATTGGTTTCCACAGTCTTATCCCATAAGGGATTAGCAAGCATAAGGCAAGGAATATGCTTTAATTTTTCTTTTATCCTGATGACTGCTTGAATGTGATTGTCACTCCAAGGAGCAGGATTCTTTTTTAACCTATCATATAAGATAGCAGTATCTTCGGCTATTCTCTCAATATAGGAAGAAACATAATTAAGACTTCCTAAAAATCTTTGTAACTGAGTTTTATCAGTTATGACATCAGGAAATTTATTTCCAAATTCGATGCTTCTTTGAATAGGGATAATATTTCCCTTTTCGATAATATGACCCAGAAATTTTATCTTTGTTTGAAACAAAACCATTTTTGGCTTTGAAATAACTAAGCCATTTTTAATGACTATATTTTTAAACATCTCAAGATGTTTAAAGTGTATTTCTGTATCTTTAGAAAATACTAAAATATCATCAATATAAACGATGATGAAATCACTGTAAGGATTAAAAATATCATTCATAATTTGTTGAAATTCAGAAGGGGCATTTTTAAGCCCAAAAGGCATTACCGTCCATTCATAGTGGCCAAAAGGAACATTAAAAGCTGTTTTGTAACGATCCTTAGGATCAATCTGTATTTGCCAAAATCCAGATTTCAAATCAAATTTTGAAAATACTAGTGCATTGACTAGTCTATCCAGTAAATCCTTTTTGTTAGGAATAGGATGGCGAATCCATTTTAAAACTTTGTTTAAAGGTTTGTAATTGATTACTAACCTAGGAACACCACGTTCTTGCTCTGAATGTTTATTAACATAGAAAGCAGTGCAAGACCAAGGGGATTTAGAAGGAATAATAAGTTTCTTTTGTAAAAGAGAAGATATTTCTTTTTTACATAATTCTAAATAATCAGAATTCATTTGACAAGGCCTCGATTTTGTAGGAATCTTGTCTT
>JAPKLY010004184.1:0-15526 GCA_026898435.1 Prunella vulgaris
AATCAACCAAGGAGATGGAGTCCATACTTTCGGCACTTGTGGTGCAAGGCACGATTCGGACGAGGATCCGAGAGGCCCAAGACTTGGACCCCTTTCTCGGCAAGATGAAGAAAAGGACCGAAACCAAAGCTGTTAAGGGCTTTGCAATCAGCAATGATGGAGCACTTATGTACGAGGGAAGGTTGTGTGTTCCAAACGATGAAGACTTGAAGAAGGAAATCATGGAGGAAGCTCATTGTACACCTTATACGGTTCATCCCGGTGGAACCAAGATGTATAGGGACTTAAGGACTATGTTTTGGTGGAAGAACATGAAGGGCGACATTGCCAATTTCGTAGAGAATTGTTTAACTTGTCAACAAGTTAAGGCAGAACTTCAAAGGCCATCCGGATTGTTGAAGCCATTAGAGATACCTCAATGGAAATGGGAGCACATTTCCATGGACTTTGTGATGGGATTACCCCGTTCGATTAAAGGGAATCAAGCAATATGTGTTGTTGTGGATCGACTAACCAAGTCGGCTCATTTTCTACCTATGAAGATGACGTGGAGTATGGATAAACTTGCTCAAGTTTATATCCAAGAAGTAGTTAGATTGCATGGAGTTCCCGTTTCAATCGTTTCGGATAGAGATGCACGTTTTACGTCGCAATTTTGGAGAAGCCTACAATCGGCCATGGGCACAAAGTTAAATCTTAGCACGGCGTATCACCCCCAAACGGATGGTCAATCCGAGAGGACGATTCAAACACTTGAAGACATGTTACGGGCTTGTGTTCTAGACTTTGAAGGTAATTGGGAGACGTACTTACCTTTGGTGGACTTTGCTTACAATAATAGTTACCAAGCAACGATTGGCATGGCTCCGTACGAGGCTTTGTATGGACGACGTTGTAGATCTCCATTGTATTGGGATGAAGTTGGCGAACGACATGTGCTAGGGCCCGAGATAGTGGAAAAGACGGTCAAGGTGATTGAGAAGATCCGAGAGCGGATACGGGCTGCCCAAGATCGTCAAAAGTCTTATGCCGACAAGCGAAGGAAGCCCCTACATTTCGAGAAGGGCGAGGACGTGTTCTTGAAAGTTTCACCAACTAAAGGAGTTGTTCGTTTTGGACGAAAAGGGAAGTTACAACCACGTTTTATAGGACCTTTTGAAATCCTAGAGAAGGTTGGGAGTTTAGCTTAACGCTTAGCTTTGCCCCCTAACCTTGCAGCCGTTTATAACGTGTTTCACGTTTCGATGTTGAGGAAATACGTACGTGATCCTAGTCACGTGTTAGACTATTCATCTTTGGAAGTGGATAAGAACTTGGCTTATGAAGAAGTACCCGTTGAGGTGTTGGATAGAAAGACTCATCGTTTGAGAAATTGAGAAGTTAACCTCATTAAGGTACAATGGAATCGACATGGAATTGAAGAAGCGATGTGGGAAAAAGAAGAGGATATAAAGGCTAAATACCCCGAGCTAGTTTTGCAAGGAAAGTTAGTATTTTCGAGGACAAAATTTTTTAAAGGTGGTGAGGTTGTAACGCCCCACATAGGCAGCAACTTTTTAGTCCTTTAATTATTTTGTTTTAGGCGTGAGTTTGAGTGTGAGCAAGGTTTAGTCCTTTAAGTTGCTAAGCTTTAGTATTTCTTAATTAATTGCTTAGTATTAGTTGTCCCAATTAGTATTGATTGGACCACTAAGTAGTATTAAGTTTTGAATTTTATTAGAAGTTGAGGAGAATAATATTATTGTTGAGGTTATAGTATTAGTCCTCTAAGAATAGTATTTCCTTAAGTATTAATTCATTTAGGGCATGTTAGTAATTGAGGAATTAAATTTAGGGATTTGACTTTATGAGCATTTGACCAAGAATAGGATTAAATAATACTTGGGACAGTATTAGTAATATTTTTGAAAATAAGGAGTCTTAGACCTTAAGAAATTTTCAAAAATTAGGAGGTATTAAGACAAGGATTTCTAGTATCTTTATTTATGGAAATAAGTCATATTCTTATGCAAGAGAATAGTACATGCTTGAAGGTTAAGTATCATAAGAATAAAGAGTAAGTAAGAATCTTTTAAATAAGGAAATAGGTTGCCAAGTATGGAAATAGATATACAACAAGATATTGGGCCAATTTTCTTTCCCCTCTTGCAAGATTTCGGCCAAGGCCTTATGCAGCCTCAAACCATACTTTTCCAACTCTATAAATATGTATTGATCAAGTCCCTGAGACCCCTAGACACCCAAAAATCGACAGCCACCTCTAGTACCAAAATTCGGTAACTTTATGGAGATATAGGACTAGTTTCGGTAGCTTGTAGAGGAGAGAAAGAAGGCAGATTTTCGTGAGCTTTGTAGAGCAAGAAGGAGTAGGATTTTGATTCAGGAGTTAGCAAGCCAACGTACAACACTTCTCTATTTTCAAGTCAAGAAAAGGTGGGGGTTTAAACCGTGAAAAGTGGTAACTATAGTTCGACTTTTAAATATTTAGTTTGATGCATTTATGTGTTTATGTGCTAATATGAATGGATAGTCAGCTCTACCATCAATCTATGAAGGACAATCAGCTATATTGTCAAATGAATGTTAAAGATGATCAGCTATATCATCAATGAATGGATACTAAAGTCATATCATATGTTAAGAAAGAAGGGTATGTTTACATGTTATTCCTTTATATTTAGACTTCGAAATAAACTATCCCCACGGAGTGATTATTTTATAATTGCTCACCCCTTCACCGAATCATATTTTCAGATTTTCAAGAGTAAAGGTGACGAGATTGGCGATGCGGAGGAATGTCGATGTGATGCGAGTTGAAGAAGAAGTTAATGAATGAAGTTTAATTAATAAATTCCAAGTAGGCTTTTATTTCATGTTTGCAAGTATTATATTTGAAGTTTTCGGCACCTTTATGTTTGCCACAAGACTAGACGTTTGCATGTTTTAATTCGATGAGTGCATGGACACGTAGATGATTGATTTAGGATATGCTATGGTTTAATGAATTATGAGATTTTTATTATGGATTTATATGAGGTATTATTATTTGATTATGTGTTAATTTGCATGATTATTAGGAGTTAAATTGATGAATTTATTTAATAATATGGCAGCTGACGGTTCGAATTTTATACGTATGATTAAGTGTTAATTTATGTGTTTAATTGTTCTTAAGAAAATTAGTTATTGTCCTTAGTTTGCATGATCGATAAGTTAAGTTTCATAACTCCAAAAATTATTAAATTTTGCCAGAATGTTTGCCATGATTTATAATGCATGTTGACCAATTTTCATGAGTTTTTACTTAGTAAAAGTCGAGGTTCTTGTTTTAGTCCTTTATGTGTTTCTAGTCCTCAAAATTCTTGTTTTCAAAATACTGAATTTATGCCCAGCTTATTTTCGAAATTTTGGCAGTTTATTAGCCATAAAATATTAAGTATTTTGGTCATAAAACCAGGAGCAAAATCATTTTAAAGTTTTAGCTCAAAATTAGTCCTTTATCATTATTTTACGAGCTTTTCAAGTGTTTTAAAAAATGAATTTTCATGGCAAGTCCTTACAATATGTTTAATATGATTTATTTGAGTATTTAGAGGTCTTATATGATTTGGCAAGATAATAGTATTAAAGAAAGTGGATTTGATATTAGTTAGTGGACTGTTTTTATACACAACCTGTTTTTGATGAGTACACCCAGGCTGTTTTCGTGAGTTTTATGTCCTAGCTGCTGTACATGATTTGTTTAAGTATTACTGCATGATTTAATCAATGTCTTGGTTGATGTATGAAGTTGGAATGATTTGATCTCTTATGTTAATTATATTAAACATGTTGGATACAATTGAGATGATATTATTTGTGTTTTCCATGGATGTATTGAACGAGTTATTTATTGTGAATGTTTGATTTTTATAAGTTCAAAAGGTATTTTTAAAGAAAAGAATATTTCATAGAAAAGGGTGCACGTTCTAAAGAATGTGTTTTATTAAATTATTTATTTAAAATCAAGACTTCCGCTGATTTGAGATGCATAGAATTTTAGGGCGTGACATGTAACAAGTAAGTAAATATGCAAATAAAGAAATATAAATGACAGAAAGTAAATAGACAGTATTTATAGTGGTTCAGTGTCTATGAAAAAGACAACCTATATCGACTGTTGCACCACTTAGGTGCCAAATTCACTAAGAATGGATCACAAAGATCAATACAAGTAGTTCCCCTTTAGATCTAGGTTCACTCAGATTCCTATTCTAACAAGAGATTAACTACCCTATTCAGTCAGAAAAACAATTCACAAAGAGTTAAAAACCTCACAAAGAGATATCTACACGAAGTTGAAAAATAATAAAACAAGTGAGGGAACAACAACAAAAAGGTGATTCTTTCTAAGAAAATCCTAACCAACTATCCTATGAATCACAAAGAACAATAAAATCTTTCTCTCTCTCTCTCTCTCAGAATTTGTTGGTTGTAGACTTGCTTAGGCTGAATGCTTGTATGCGCAGGGTTGTTGTTATTGCTTCCTCTGAGAACTTCCTCTATTTATAGATTGAGTGGTGTGACTTATCCGTTGGAAAATTCAAATTTGAATTTTGGATAAGGCTCCTCTCTCTGTATAGGCATGTGTGAAGTGGTCCTCATCCTTCACACAGGATAGTATTGATTGTACTATTATCCTCCAGAATCTTTAGAAATAACCTCCTCTTAAGTACTCTTTAGAGAATGCATGAAAGCTACACTAATTTAGCTTAAGTACATCTGCCTGATCATGTTGCAGACATTGATTATCACCCACCTCCTTTGGATCACTTTCTACCTATCAACCTTCTTGGAGTGACTCAATGGCACAGTCGACTCCCATTCTCCTTCCTAGTTCTGCTTCAGCTTGAGGTAGAAAGCTGCAACAAGTATGGGCCTGAGTTTTTCCAGCTTCAAGGTAACCCAGTCCAGAATTTGGGCTGTCCTGCAATATCTGCAATCTGGTTTCAGATCTTCATAGTCAGTGGAAGTCTGCAACTGGTTCGTAGGATATGGAGTTCTTCAGCTTCTGGAGATTTTGGAAAAACTATCTGTCTTTGCTCGCCATGGATGAGTGCTCTTAAAGAGAAGGTTAGGTGCAGAGAGAGAGATACAGATAGTAAAAATTTTAGTGCATAAAGGATGCACAGTCTATGAACTTCACTATTTATACCAACTACTCAGTTTAATCGGACGACTTAGAAAGAACAACTCTTAAGATTCAACGGATGAGATTAAGGGCATAAAATTCATGTGCTACGATTGCATCTTTTCAGTTTTCAAGAGTAATTATTCAAAAACTTTATTGAAAATAGTTCACGCCCACGTGCATTAAATGTGAGTCAGAGTATGACCGTATTTAAAGTTCAAAAATCTTTGATTGATGTGACAACTAACACATACAGAGATGATGCAAGCAAATTTAGGACAACATAGCAGTCAGTCAAATATAGTAATTTGACTGATACCAATTGTGAATGATCAGGATGACAAGTCCTGAGTTCTGAGTCCTGAATCCTAAACTTACTGATCCGAAGATCCTTCTCCTGAGGTTAGTTCCCCTTGAAAGGCATTCCTCTCTCTGAACTTCTCTGATCCTAAGTTAATCATTCTTCCTGACACCACTTGTGTAAATACTAAACTGAGATTAATACTGAATCTTCCACTCCTGGGTCAAGAAGTCCTAACTCTACTGACAGCTCAACAAACCTGGTTTCAGGCATAGCCTTAGTCAGGATGTCAGCCCTCTACTTGTTAGTAGGGATCCTTTCCATCCTGATATCTTTCTTCTCAACATGATCTCTTATAAGGTGATGCCTGATGTCTACATGCTTACACCTTGTGTGTAAGACTGGGTTCTGAGATATGGCTACAACATATTTATTGTCACAATCAATTTGGACTTTAGTGGCGATTACTTGGTAGTCTCTTAGTTGTTGCTTCAACATGAGAATTTGGGTGCAACAACTGCCTGCCGCCATATACTCGGCCTCAGTAGTGGACGATGCAACATTTGTTTGTTTCTTAGAAAACCAAGAGATCAGTTTTGCTCCCTAGGATTTGACATGTGCCTGTCATTGATTTCCTATCAATCGGACAACCTTTATAATCAGCATCAGAATACCCTGTCAATTCTAGGTTGTCATCAAAGAGATACCAAATCCTAAATTTACAGTACCTTTTAGGTATTTCAGAATTTTCTTGGCACTCTGTAGATGACTCTTCTTGAAATCTGACTGGTATCTCGCACAAACTCCAACTGCATAAGTGATATCAGGTTGACTTGCAATCAGGTACAACAACGATCCTATTAGTTCCCTATACTCACTCTGGTCTACGGAGATCCCTTCCTTGTCCAGATCCAGCTTCTCATTAGTGTTCATCTGAATTCTTGAGACCTTGCTGGACTGAAAACCAAACTTCTGAATCAAATCTCTCGTGTACTTAGACTGATTGATACAGATTCCTGAGTCTGATTGCCTGACTTGTAGATTGTTCGGTGTAAATGAGTCCTCACGAAAGTGTACGTCTTCACTATTAGCGTGGTAAGCTTGACCAAGTTTTAATATATATCGAACCCAAAGGAGAAGGGACTTGTAAGGAAAATTCGTTGTTTCAATTGGCTAGCTAACAAAGCAATTAAGGGGAAAGATATCGATCGTCTACTAATGCGTCAAAGAAGTAAACTACCTATCACCTTGGGTTGCAAAGTGAGCAAATGTGAGAGACATGTGCTAGTGTACTATCCTATGTTTCATGGAGTGAAGTATCACTTTATCATGCAATGAGATTGTGTATAATCAATGGCAAGCCACTCCAACATGCAAAAGGTTTCCCTATTAACATACCAAAGTCTCTAATTATTCATCCAATTCACTAAAGATAATTCTCACTATCTTAGGAATTTTATCAAACACTTGATATGCATTGGCCTTAATACAAGAAAGTTTAGGAGAATAGCTCTACTTTCGCAAGATACTAACTCCCTAATGGCCCTTATTATCATCTACACATGCAAGCATTCATACAATCCATCAATGTAGAGAATTGATCATACAACAACTCAAATCATTCAAAAGATCAACATATCACTACACTACTCCATAGGAATCATACACTAACACATAAAGGAATTAGCTCATAGCTAATTGAGTAAACATGAGAACAATTAAGCTAGGAATAATCATCATTAAGCAAGAAATGTAAAGAGATTTACCTATTACAATTACCTCTAAAATGCTAACTAGTAATCCGACAATGGAATTTGAAATTCAATCGGTGAGAATGTAGCCCTAGACCAGACGAGAATGCAGGAATTAACGGATCAACGATCAAAGCGGTAGATCAAAAGTTATCTAAGAATTTGTGAGAAGAAATCTTAAGAAACCCACAAGTAACTATCTCTTTTCTCTAATCTAAGAATTGAACTATGATTATTAACTAATGTGACTTGGATACCTTGAGAATCTAATCCTTGGAGTATTTATAGTGCCCACAATGCTTGGTCAAAAATGCCCTACATTAAACGCACGAAAAGAAGAAACAACCCTTCGAAAATGTGAAGTCCTGGGCATCACACGAGTGCACCACAGTCACCGCACGAGTCCAGCTCGTGTGATCACTCGTGTGACTCAACCTCGCCCAAACCAGATATGTGTCACACGAGTGCAGGCTCATGGTCACACGAGTCTGGCCTGGCTGCGCTCGAGCTCAGCCTCGACTTCCTCGTTTTCTTCATATCTTGAGTTCTAGAGCTCCGATTAACACGATTCCTTTTCCGTTGCGACCCTCTCTTCGAACTCTTCGACATGGTATATCATTTGCCTCCATTGCATCAACTCACAATTTCTGGACTTTTACGAACTTACTCATCTCTTGCAGATTTTTGCTCATTTTCACTACAAAACACAACTTTCTAGCCAAAAAGGGTTAAATGCACAAAGTATAGCATTTCAGGGTCAAATATGAACATAAACACATCAAAACCAAGTAGAAATGGATGCAAAAACATGCAATTATGACCCTAATCACACCCCCAAAAACATGCAATAATTGTATGTATGAAGCATCAAGCACAAGATCAATGCCATAGAATCATCACTCCATATCTAGCAATCTAAAATATAATATCATTCAATCAACTATCAAAATCAAATCAATGAGCACAAAATAAAGTCAATGAGTCATGATCCTCTCAAGATAGGTGTTTCACTCAACACTCAAGTGTTTAAGCTCTCTCATTCATCACACAATGATACAAATACTACCATAGGCTTGGCTCAAGTCTACATTCTCCACCACTTGGAATGACAATTCAATCACACATCAATGAGGACTTTTAAAGGTTGTAGTGTTGGCTCTTTGGTAGGGAAGGAAAATATGGATAAAAGTGACTAAGTATGATTAGTAAAGCATAAAAGGAATCATCATGTAAATCATGTCTTCATGCAAATAGCAATCTCATCTTCATGCTCCTTCAAAATCACATTTTCAAAGATAACTCTTCCTTTTTTGCAAAGTTGTGAACATACTCACAACACTTGAGTCAAACTTGACCAAATTCTCATGAAAAGTCAACTTTTTTTCAATTTCTTGCTAGCACTTGCCTTTTGAACCTGCTTTTCAAATCAATCCATGCAAACTTGAATTTCTTTCCACATTGGCCGCCATTTTCTTCATCATATCACCAATCTTCCTTCCTTCTTTTCACTCTACTAATCATAAGGACAAGAGAGTTCCAAAAAGGAAGGAAAATGGCTTAAAGTGTGGTTAGCCAAATGAAAGGATTATAAGCACAAAATAGTGAGCAAAGGATATCAATATCCATGGTAGGCTCATAGGGCTAAGTGGTTCAATATATATCAAAGAAAATGCCTCATCTCATATCATGTGAAATCATTATCTAATGTAGCCTCAAACAAGACCAAAGCCAAGTTCTAGAGTATAATGCACATGTGTGGAACTCACATCAAGAAAAATATCATCCGTTCAAGATTGAAACAGGCAAAATTTTGCTTAAATCTCATGGGACATGGTTGATCAAGACTCATATCATATAAAAAATGCTCATATCAGTGAAATCTCAAGAATCATGAATTCAAAAGTATTAAAGATCAACACGAATCAAGCAATAATTCCACTACACAAATCAAGACTATCAACTCATCCACACAACAATAAACATATCTCATGCATTCACTACTCAAAGTAAACAACAATATGGCCAAAAATAACAAGCAAAACACACGAAATCCTACTTGCTCAAAAGGGTTTTCCTATTGCATAGGCTCTTCCTCCTCAACTTGTTCATCTTCTTGTGCTTGAGAACTTAAAGCACCCCTTGCTCTTTTGTTCAACCTTTGGTGAAATTGTTCCTTCTAGTGAATGTGTTCGGGTGTATCGAGCTTCAAGTTCTCACTCTGCTTTATGGTAATTAACTCATACTCAAGTAAGGGAAAGGGGTCCTGGATATTCCGCCCCACAACACAAACAACCTTCAACTTCCTCATCAACTTCTTAGACCTTACCAAGTGTGCAACATCAATCAATGCGCCCATTGCAACTTCCTTTTCGGGTGAGGGACTAACCCTTTGAGCAATAAGTGCAATTATTCCTCTATAAGCACAATTAGTCTGCACATTTTGTTGACTAAGATTCTTGAAAAGATAGGCCCCGAAGTCCGCCTTTTTAGAAGTGAGCATCGAATGCAAGATATATAAGTCATCACTTCTCACCCCGTTCGGCTCGATTCTAGCAAAGACAGTGTTTGCTATGATCCGGTGAGCACAATACAATATAGGATTAACAAGACTAGAGGACTTAGAAAATTGAGGATTGAAGTTCTCATCATCACTAATCTTTCTCCATACTTCTTGAGCTCGAGTAAACTTTTCCCATGCATAGAAATTTCCCATCTCAACATCTTCTTCACACCCAAAAATCTCATTGATTTCATTTGTTGTCATGATGAAGCTTTCATTCTTTATCCGAAATTTTGCTCTAATAGGCACTCCATCCACTTCTCTCACTTCAAGTGTGCTCAAGAATTCAATGTTTAATTCCTTGCATGAGGCGAAATGTTGAAGATTAAGCAAACCACTCCATCCAATGTTAGCGAACAAATCTTCAATATCATTCCCAAAGTTACATTCTTCTAAGGAACTCCTATCATAATATCTCCCCGCTTGGAAATCCATACCGCATACTTGAGCAAATTTAATGAAGTAGCTCCTCTTTTCCTCGAAGAACAACCCATAGAGAGTAGGCGGTTCTCCACACTCTTTTAAACACTCTTCTTCCCATATTGGATCATTCTAATCTTTCTTAGGTCTTGAGCTCGAAGCTTTGCACTTACCTTTACCTCTCTTAGACATATTCTAGAGAAATGTGGTCAAAGTTGACCCAAAAAGTGGTCTAAACCAATTTTGGCAAGACATCACACGAGTGGCCTCTTCCCACCACACGAACCAGGCTCGTGTGTCCACCTCCTTGTGGTCGTGTGGTCCTATGTCGCTCGAACCAGGGGACCATCGCACGAGTGCATGCTTATGGGCATACGAGTACTAGGCTATGTTGCACGAGTGCAAGCCCTTTTTGCACCACTTCGAATTTTCATCCCTTTACACCTTTTTCACGCCATTTTCTTCCATTTTCCTACACAACACACTTAAAACTCCTCATAAAACATTAATGGTCATTGAACATAATCAAATTAATCATGAAATTGAGCAATTAATCGAAAAATTAATCATGAATCATGCCCCCCCAAACTTTTTCGGATCAAAAATCCTAATAAAGTTTGGAAAGAGTGATTAATCAATAAGCTCAAGATCAATAAACCATACTCACTACATTTCAACTCCTAAACCAAGAATTTCTCAAAACCATAAGCAAAATTAACTCCTCCTATCAATTCTTGCCCATAATAAAACACAATCCACAAAGAGCAATCAATTCACAATAACATGGGCTAAAATGATAATCATGCTTCTACCCCTAAAATCAAAAAGCAAAACTAAAACAACACAAAAGATAAAGGATACGAAAAAGGATATAAGGGTGGGTTGCCTCCCACCTAGCGCTTGGATTTTACGTCCCCTAGCCGGACGCCATAAAGCTCAAGTCACCTCACAATCAATAAGGGTTGAGTGACTTGCATCACTCAATCGCCTTCCCCAAAAATTTCTTCCTTTTGACAATTTCTTCACCAATTTATTTTCTTCTATATTCACTTTTTTCCTCTTTTCAAAAGGATCATCAACACAAAGTTCACTCTTAAGAACAAGAATGTTGTCTTTTACCTTTTCATCACTTTCCATTCCATCTAGTATTACTTTGTTCAATTCTCCTTCAATCTTATTTGGGGAACTCTCGGAATTGTCATGGATTGAAAAAGTAGCTTTTTCACCATTCATTCCAAGAGTAACCTCTCCTCACTTGATATTAATCAAGGCATCCGACGTAGCAAGAAAAGGTCTCCCAAAAATGATAGGATTTCTAACATTTTCCTCAATATCAAGCACAACAAAATCAACGGGATTAATGAACTTCCCAACATAGTGCCCACAATGCTTGGTCAAAAATGCCCTTCATTAAACGCGTGAAAAGATGAAACAACCTTTCGAAAATGTGAAGTCCGGGGCATCACACAAGTGCACCACAGTCGCCGCACGAGTCCAGCTCGTGTGACTCAACCTCGCCCGAACCAGAGATGTGTCACACGAGTCTGGCCTGGCTGCGCTCGGCCTCGACTTGTCCGATCGATCCTCGACTTCCTCATTTTCTTCATATCTTGAGTTCTAGAGCTCCGATTGACTCGTTTCCTTTTCCGTTGCGACCCTCTCTTCGAACTCTTCGACATGGTATATCATTTGGCTCCATTGGATCAACTCACAATTTCGGGACTTTTACGAACTTGCTCGTCTCTTGCCAATTTTTGCTCGTTTTCACTACAAAATACAACTTTCTAGCAAAAAAGGGTTAAATGCACAAAGTATAGCATTTTAGGGTCGAATATGAACATAAACACATCAAAACCATGTAGAAATGGATGCAAAAACATGCAATTATGACCCTAATCATATATCTATGAAGAAGTTCATTTCCCCCATCATGGACATCTCGAATTTACCAGTCATCAACATGGAGATCTTCTCACAAAGCTTCAGATTTGGTGATCCAAATATAATGTCATCGAAATATATCTGAACCATGAGAACATCCTTACCTTCAGTGATCCTGAATAGGGTTTCTGTCCACTGTTCCTTTCACGAACCCGTGGTCTATCAGAAATTGGGAGAGAGTATTATACTAAGCTCTTGGAGCTTCTTTCAGTTCGTAGAGTGCTTTCTTCAAGTGATAAACCTTATCACCAACTTCGAATCTGAGAGGTTGCTCCACATAAACCTCCTCATTCAGTACACCATTCAGAAAAGCACTCTTCACATCCATCTGATACACTTTTAACTTCTTAAATGTTGCATACGCCAGAAATAGACTCATTGCTTCCAACCTTGTGACCGGAGCAAAGGTCTCATCATAGTCGATCCCTTCGGCCTGAGAGTAACCCTTTGCCACCAGTTTGGCCTTGTTCCTGACTACAACATTCTTCTGATCCCTCTTGTTCTTGATGACCCACTTAGTGCCAATGACATGTTGACGCCTAGGTGTATTCTCTAATTCCCAAACCTATTTTTGCTCAAACTGATTGAGCTCCTCCTGCATGGATACGACCCAGTTGGAGTAGCCAAGAGCTTCTTCAATGTTCTTAGGCTCCTAATCAGACAGGAAGCAACAAAATATAGCACTCTTGCCATGGAACAATATTGTCCTGGCTCTATCATTGATATATCCAATGATATCAGCTAATGACTGAGATAATAGCCATGTCCTTCGACTTAGGGTAGCACTTGGAGCAACTCCTGAAGTTCCCTCGCCAGATCCTGAAATGTTAGTATCTAGCACAGGAAAAGAAGAAGAGCGAACAAGAGAAGGGGAGACTGAGTCATTTCCTGAGTTTGTCCAGTGTCAGGGACATTGATTCCCCCTACAGAGTTAGACTCAGTAGCTGTCTCTGGTGCAGAAATGTCATTACCGACAGTTCTTACCTCAGGTTGAGTCTGGGCCTCCGTCTGAGACTCAATATTCTTCGATGCGGCGGCTTTCTGAGGGTTGGTCTTAACTTCATCCTGGTCATCGTCATCATCATCATCATCCCATCCCATGGGAGCATACAAAAGTTTGACCTTGAATTCAAGATTCTTTTTCTGGCTCACTCGTGTCATCCTCTTGGTGACCCCCTCAGTGCCAGGTCTAGGAACATGCTTCCTATGCATTAATGCAGAGTCATCAAACACAACATGAGGTGTTTTCTTCACAACAAGGGTCCGATAGTTATAGACCCTGAAGGCTTTGCTAACTGAGGAATATCCTAAGAATATCCTCTCGTTAGACTTACTATCAAAGTCCTTCAACTGGTCTTTCCCGTTGTTTAGGATGAAACACTTACACCTAAAAATATGGAAATAAGAGATACGAGGCTTCCTCTTGTTCCACGTTTCATAAGGTGTCTAAGCATGTTGTTTGTTCAGCATTGATCGCCTCAGCCCAGTACTTCTTGGGCAGTCCTGACTCAGCCAACATGGTTCTGGAAGCTTCCTTAAGGGTCCGATTCCTTCTCTCAGCTACTCCGTTCTGCTGGGGAGTCCTAGCTACAGAAGTCTCATGAGCAAAGCCATTGTCAGTACAAAAATTAGTTATATAAGAGTTAATAAACTATGTTCCTCTATCTGATATGATCCTGACGATGCTCTGACCCTGTTCAGTACTCAGTTTCCTGAGTAACTCTAGAAGCTTCACCTGAGTCTCCTTCTTGTTCAGCAAGAATATAACGCATGTGTACCTGGAATAATCATCAATAAAAACAAGGGCATACTTCCTACCATTGATGCGGATAGGAGTGATGGGACCAAAGAGATCCACGTGCAGGAGCTGAAGCACTCTGTCAGTTGAGAAGGCATTCTTTTCTTTGAATGAAACTTTTATTTGTTTGCCTTCCTCACATGCTTCACACACGTGGTTCTTGCTAAAAACTCTATTGGGAAGACCCTCTACAAGAGAAAGTCGAGAAATCTTGTTAATAATCTTGAAGTTTAAGTGGCTCAGGCGTTTATGCTAAAGCCAACTGAATTCTGCAGAACTCTTAGCAAGTAAGCAGGTCTCATGAGAGCTGCTCTTAAAGTCATCAAAATATACGTTGCATCTCCGTACACCTGTGATTAGAATCTGCAATGTAGATTTATCTTTCACAAGGTATATATTCGATGTAAACTCTACACTATATCCACGTTCACAAAACTGACTGACGGATAACATGTTATGCCTAAGACCCTCCACATAGGACACATTAAGCACTCGGACTGAGCCGATAACAAGAGTACCAGACCCTCTGGTAAAACCCTTAGTGTTATCACCAAAGGTAGCCATCCTAAGCAATATAATCTTGAAGGAGATCACAGAAACCGATCATATGCCTCGAACATCCTGAGTCCAGGTACCAGTCTCATTTATTTTGATCCTCCTCCTTCTTCTTGCAGCCCACAACGACCTGAAAAGAATCAGGCTTCAGTTACCCATCTTGTATTGAGTCCTATTTGGTCAGCTGTACCCTTCGGGATCCAGATTTGTTTAACAATTTTGATGGCATCAGAAGTGTAAACCTATCTCCTTGAAACATTTACATACATTGTTCTCTTCTTCCTTGGTGCCTTGGAAGTCGAGGGTGCATGAGTGTGAGCCTGAGTTACGGAGGCCTTGTATTTCTTTTTGGGGGCCGGCCTTCGGGTCCTTTTTGGCCTGGGTGCAGTGGGCGTGGATGTGTCCTAGGAAGGAGCATCTCATTCCTGACCTCTAGGCACATGAGGTCTGGTCTGAGCTTTATCGGAATCAGGATTCCGTTGTCCCTCAGGAACCCAGTTTGTCCTTCTCCTTTTAGGATTAGGACGCTCCTGATGGGTCTTGTGCCATGTCTGAGGGTTTTGGACTTGAGTGTCTTTAGGCTTGGCCTGAGGTTTCTTCTGGCCTGAATTCTCTGTGTCCTAAGTATTCCTCGGCTGAGCCTGAGGTTTAGTCAGGGCAGAGTTCCTTCTCGAATTCCCTTGGCCTTGAGTATTCTTAGGCTAATCCTGAGAAGTACTCGGAGCTGAGTTCCTTCATGGATTTTCTCCATCCTGAGCAACCTTTGGCTGAGCCTTAGGTTTTTTCGGGGCACAGTTCATCCGGACCTGATTCTTCCTAGGCTTAGCCTAGGCTTGCTCTCGTCCTTCTTCCTCGGTGCTTGGTGTGGTTCTTGGGCCCTTTCCTTAGGTTCTTGCCTAGGTCAGTCAGTCAGTTGCCCGATGGGTTCAGTGGGCTCTTCATCCTTCCTTGAGCCACTACTCTAATGAGCAATACCCTTGCCTTTGTCGTTAGATTGGGTAGGGAAAAACACCTTTTCGAATTTACTTCC
>JAPKLY010004185.1:0-15522 GCA_026898435.1 Prunella vulgaris
ACTCTGTCAGTTTTATCACTTACGCTCAAAAACACCATCCATACTTATCCTTTGTAAAAGCTTTGTAGAAGCTGTGAGAAGTCAATTGCAATTATAGCATTGACAAGTTGTAAAGAGAGTAGTACTCTCAAAACTGTGTAAGTAAGTGAGTAAGTGAGTTAGTGGAGAGCCCCTCAAGTCCAAGTTGGATTGAGGAGAGTGGATGTAGGACAGTTGGTCCGAACCACTATAAATCCCTTGTGTCTCTTCGTATTTCCTTCTGTTCTTATTTGTGCACATCACCTAAAAACCAATTTTCATTAAAAACGTTTCCGCACTATACACAGCGCACTATTTTCAAAATTCAGACTACCTCAAGTAGTCTGCTGATTTTCTGAATAAACCAGTAAAATTGAAAAAGGCTTTTGAATCCTTACAAGTCTATTCAACCCCCCCCCCTTCCCTTCTAGACTTGTTCAAGTGTATTCTTCCCTAAAACCTGCCTTTGGGACCAACAAGTGGTATCAGAGTTGTGTGTCCAATAGACCACAGCCTGAGAAAGCTCTTAGTGGTCACCTGGACAGATCCCTGAAAATCTGCTTTTGGAAAATCTTGTGTGCTTTTTATCTAATCATTTGCAGATATGTCTTCCTACAAAAAGAGTGGATCCAAGACAAGGAAGCTGCCTGAATTCTCCATAGAGGATTATGATTACTGGAAATTCAGAATGGAGAATCACCTTGGAGCCATTCATGATCGGATGTTAGATGTTCTGGAGGAAGGGTCAATCAAGTTCTTCGGAGAAGGAGTAAGCGATGGCAAGACTCCAGAAGCTGAAATCAGTGAAAGAAGGAAGACAGAGAAAAAGAAGAGTGAACTAAACGATGCTGAAAGAAAACTCTTCAACCTCGATCAAGTGGCCAGAACAGAAATCATTGAGACACTCTCCAAAGAATATATAGAGAAAATCAAGACGTGCAGAACTGCTAAGGAGATGTGGGAGAAACTCTCCTTGATGTGTGAAGGGACAGATCAAATCAAAGAGAACAAGCTTCAAGCTGTTCTACATACCTTTGACACATTTAAAATGAAAGTTAATGAAAACATTGATCAGCTAGATATGAGGCTGACAAACATACTGAATAAGGCAAGCTCCTTAGGAAAGGATTACTCGGAGAAAGAGATTAATAACAAAATTCTGAGATCTCTTACTCCTAGATGGAGAGTGAAGGTGACAGTAATTAAAGAGACAAAGAATTTATCTGAGATGAGTCATCATACTTTGCTATCTCATCTGAAGGCACATGAGTTCGATATCCAAGAAGAAGATCAAGAAGATGAGACTCCAACTTCATCAGCCACAAAGAATGTTGCTTTCTCTACTGCAGCTGATAGTCAAGAGAAGTCCTCTACTCCAGAGGACATGAGCTTGAAGGAGCAACTTGCTTTATTGACCAAGAAGTTTGACAAGATGTCAAACAAGTTTCAGAAGTATAGATCTCATTGGAAGAAGAATAAGAGTGATTCTTCCAGAAGATACCAGAAGTCATCTGATGCCAGAAGACCATCAGATGAACAGGAGACCAGATATAAGTCTCCAGAGAGAAGGAGGGAACCAAGTCCCAGAAGAGGAGGAGATGGTGTCTGTTTCACTTGCAACAAGCCAGGACATCTCAGTTATGATTGTGCTCAGCTTACCCCAAGGGAGAGAGAAGAGAAGAGGATCAAGAGAGATCACAGGTTCGCTGATAAGAGAGCTCTGCTGGCAGAGGAGGAGAAGCAGGACATCAGCTCATCCTCATCCTCATCTGGTTTTGAATCAGAGGATGATATTTGTCTCATGGCTAAGGTAGAAGAGGTAAATTCTCCTACTCCCTCTGTTAGCTCATCTTGCTCCTCTACCTATTCTATGGAGTCAGATATACACAAGTTGTTATCTGATCTCCAATCTTCCTTAAAAGTCTGTTCTAAGCTGGAAGAGGAGAACTCTAGTCTGAAAGCTGAAATTTTAAGCTTGAGATAAGATCTGGAAAGTGCTAGACTACCAGTGATATCCTATGACTCACAAGCTAACAAGTCTGCTGACTTAATAGCAAAATGTGAAGAACAGGAGAAGCTGATAGAAAAGCTACTTTCTGAGAACACTGTCTTAAGTGAAGAACATAATCTGCTGACAGCTAAGTTCGATGAACTCTTCAAGCAGAATGAACTGATAACCAAAAATTCACAGCAGCTTCAGCTGAAAGTGGATCAGCTGACTAAGGCAAAAAATGTCGTGTCTGAAATAGCTGCGTCCTCACAAACTGTGAATGATAAAAGGGGTCTTGGTTATTCCAAACCCAAACCACAAAAGAAGAAGAAAGGTGATAGTGGATTAATTAGAGATCCTCGAAAGGGTAAAGGGCCAGCTGAGCTTGCATCTGGATCAGAAGGGCAAAAGAGCAGAGGGACAGAAATGGTCTCAGCTGGACAGAAGAGCTCCAAAGCTCAGAAGTCTGCTGGTGATCAAAAGGTTTCAGCAGAGCAGAAGAGTACTAAAACTCAGAAGCATGCTGTCAATCAATATAAGTCCAAAGCTCAGAAGCCTCGAGATCAGAAGAGGGATCCAAGTCATAGCTCAGCTAAGACAAGGAGACCTCAGCAGAATCAGCAGAGGAATGATAAGCCTGGGTCATCTCAGCAGAGTAAACCCAAGCGAAACAGACCTCAGCCCTGGGTTACTTATAATGTGACCAAAATAGGCAAGCCTTCACCGGCTAAAGTTTATGAGCCATTCGGAGGCTCAAGCCGAAACTATCCTTTCGAGCAACCCACCTACAAACCCGCTGTTATCACTCATCGCCCAGAAAAGATCCTCTGAGGGAGATGATTTTTGTGGACAAATATGGTAGAAGGTTGAGATCCCCTAAACCTAATAAGGATGATCTCTACCTGTGGATCCAGAAAGTCGATACTAACCAATCAGGACCCAAAGATAGGGTACCTAAAGCCTGAGTTTTAATCTCAGGTTAACTCTAGCCCTATAGAAAGAGGAGAAGCCAAGGGCCATGTCTGGTACATTGATAGCGGTTGCTCGAAGCACATGACCTTTGAGAAGCATCTTCTCCAGAACTTTGTAACGCTGGATTGGCCTAGAGTTGTGTTCGGTGACAACAATTTTGGAGTCACCAGAGGAGTTGGCACTCTGCTGATCAAGGGAACAAGTGTTGAAGAAGTCTACTATGTAGAAGGGCTCATGCACAATCTTCTGTCTGTATCCCAATTCTGTGACAAGGGATATTCAGTAAGATTCTCTAAGAACTCTTGTCTTGTTATTAATGATTTAAATGAGCAGGTGCTGCTAACTGGCCTCAGAAGAGGTAATATGTATCTTGCAGATTTTGCAAGCTGTCCAGCTGACTCATGTTTGGTTGCTAAAAGCTCATCTGAGATCAGCTGGCTCTGGCACAAGAGGTTAGGTCATCTGAACTTCAAGACTCTCAACAAGGTTGCAAGGAAGGGTCTAGTCAGAGGTCTACCAAATGAGGTGTTTGCATCTGAGCAGAAGTGTAATGCCTGTCAGAAAGGAAAGCAGACTAAAGCCTCATTCAAAGTTGTGCAGAGTACTTCAACAACAAAAGCACTCCAGCTGCTTCATATGGTCTTGTTTGGACCTGTCTCACCTCTTAGTTTCAGTGGAAGGAAGTACACACTGGTGATTGTTGATGACTATACAAGATTCACTTGGGTAGTGTTCTTGTTCAAGAAGAATGAGACTATGGTCAAGATGCTGGAGTTGTTCAAGAGGATTCAGAAGGAGCTGGACCTCAGCATAGTCAGAATCAGAAGTGATAAAGGTACTGAGTTTCTTAACTCTGTTGTTTCTGACTATTGCAGGGATAATGGTATTCAGCATGAGACATCAGCTGCCAGAACACCTCAGCAGAATGGGTTAGCTGAGAGGAGAAACAGAACCCTCAAGGAGGCAGCAAGGACTATGTTAGCTGAATATCAGACTCCTCAAAGATTTTGGGCAGAAGCCATCAACACTGCCTGCTTCATCCAAAATAGATGTCTACCAGTCAAGAGACATGGGAAGACTCCTAATGAAATGTACAAAGGTAAAACTCCTAACCTTTCCTCTGTCCATACTTTTGGGTGTAGGTGTTTCATCCATGACAATGGAAAGACTAAGTTAAAGACTTTTGATGCTAAGGTTGCTGAAGGAATATTCTTAGGATATTCTGGAAGTAGCAAAGCCTATAGAGTCTTTAATAAAGTCTCTCTCTGTGTGGAAGAGACACCCCATGTTGTATTTGATGAATCTTTTCATGAGTACAGCAAGGAGAAGCTAGCAGAAGAGGTGGATCAGCTGAATCTGTCAGAAAAGCCAGATCTGATTAAGGTAGTAGTACCAAGGATAGAATCAGACTCAGATTCAGATGATGAGCCCAAATCAGCTGATAAGTCCTTATCAACATCAGGTGATGGCACATTGACTCCTGACACTAACCAAGGGGGAATTTTAGACAAGACCCAAGAGGAGCAGACTATGGCACCTCAAAGGGGCAAGAAGACATTGTCTGATTTCCCAGCTGAACAGATTCTAGGAGATCCAAGTGTAGGTGTTCATACCAGAAGAAAGCTAAACTTGGGTGCTCAATTCAGTTGTTATGTGTCATTGATAGAACCCAAAAATATCCATGAAGCTCTTGAAGACCCAAACTGGATTGTAGCTATGCAAGAGGAGCTAAATCAATTTGCAAGACAATAAGTTTGGACTCTAGTGGAGAGGCCCAAACATCAGAAGGTCATAGGCACTAAGTGGGTATTTAAGAACAAAAAGGATGAAAATGATGTACTAGTTAGAAACAAGGCAAGGCTAGTAGCATAGGGGTATTCACAGTCAGAGGGGATTGACTATGATGAGACATTTGCTCCTGTGGCAAGACTAGAAGCCATTAGATTGTTTCTGGCCTATGCTATTTTCAAAGGGTTCAAAGTCTATCAGATGGATGTCAAGTCAGCTTTTCTGAATGGAATCCTGGTAGAAGAGGTTTATGTGGAACAGCCACCAGGATTTGAGATTGGGAACAAGGTTTATAGGTTGCAGAAAGCTTTATATGGACTAAAGCAGGCACCTAAAGCCTGGTATGATACTCTATCACAGTTCCTACTGGATAGTGGATTCAGTAAAGGAAAGATAGACAAAACCTTGTTTAGAAAGGAAGACGGAGATGAAATCCTCTTAGTGCAGATATATGTGGATGATATCATCTTTGGCTCCCCCAACAAACTGATGTGTGATGAGTTCAGCAAGCTGATGACCAGCAAGTTTGAAATGTCCATGATGGGGGACATGACTTATTTCCTTGGACTGCAGGTAAAGCAGATGTCCAATGGAACGTTCATTAGCCAAGCTAAGTATGCCAAGAATTTGATAGAAAAGTTTGGAATCAGTAGTAGCAGAGAAGTTAAGATTCCAATGATGGCAAACTTTAGCATGGATCCAGATGAGGCTGGTGAGAAAGTGGATCAGACACAATATAGGGGACTTATTGGTTCTCTGCTGTATCTCACTGCCAGCAGACCTGATATTAGCTTTGCAGTAGGGGTGTGTGCAAGGTTTCAGGCAAATCCTAAGAAATCTCATCTGGAAGCAGCAAAGAAGATTGTAAAGTATTTGAAGGGTACTTACAATCTAGGCCTCTGGTACCCAGCTGATGACAATTTTCAGCTGAGTGGGTATTCAGATTCTGACTATGGAGGGTGCAAGATTGATAGGAAATCAACTTCTGGCACATGTCAGTTTCTAGGAAGTAAGCTGATATCTTGGTTCTCCAAGAAACAGACTTCAGTAGCTACTTCCACAACAGAGGCAGAGTACATGGCTGCTGGTAGTTGCTGTTCTCAGCTGCTCTGGATCAGACAACAGCTGAGGGACTACCATGTGATTACAGAAGAGATACCCATTTTCTGTGATAGCACAAGTGCAATAGCCATTACTCAGAATCCTGTTCTCCATACTAGATGCAAGCATGTGGACATAAGACATCATTTTCTTCGGGATCATGCTGAGAAAGGAGATATCAGGATGGAGAAGATTCATACGGAGAAGCAGAGAGCAGATGTGCTTACCAAACCCTTAGCAGAGGTAAGATTCAGAGAATGCGTAGCAGAGTTAGGAATGATAGATGGAGGAGTAGCCCTTTAGAAAGAAAGTTTTTGGGTAAACGGGTAGTCAGTTGGTACCCAGCTGAGGACTATTCTGCTGAAGTAATTAGCTGATCCTCACAACAGCTGATCTGGTATGTCTACTTATTCTTTCCTTTCTTTTCTCTATCTTGTTATGTCTAACTTGATACAGGGATAAGTTATGAAAGTCAGACAAGGCCACTTTGCTTCAGCTGGTCCATATCAGCTGACATTAAAGACCCAGATGAGCAGAAAAGATTTTCATAAGGATCGCTCTTATCAGGAGATTTTGCCACGTCAGCATCTCGATAAGTATTTCTATGATCTTTATGTCTGTTTTTTTTTTTAAATAATTATTTTATCTATCAAATCTTTTCAAAAATTAATAAATACTTAATTTCTAAGATTATTTTAGAAAATTGGCAATCAAATCTTTTCTTTTACGAAAATTCAGGGATTTATTACCTTTTTCAAAATAAGGTGTCAGTTGCAATTAATTTAACTCCGCCTAAATCTTCTCAAAAAGCACTTTCATCATTACCTTTTTCAAAAAGGCGAATCTTTTGAGGCGGTCAAAACCTTTCGAAATCCTGACACCCACGCATCACCTCCAAAATTCTCAAAGGTCATTTATTCTGGACCTTTGATTTGTGTGATGCAAGATATAAATCTACGATCAAAATTGATTTGTTTTAATTTTGGAAAAGCTGCTCATATTCTTCGAATACTATAAAAACCCATTTAACTGATTTCTGAAAAACCTTTCTACTTCGACTTCCTTCTACCTTTCTCCTGCATATTATTCTCTGCATCTCTAATCTGTGTGTTGAAGCTATGGCGTCCAAGTCAATGCAAAAATTGTTCAAAGAAAAGATGTATGCGGAGATGTGTGTCGATTTCGACACGACTAGGGTTCCTGAAATTAGAGAAATCCTAAACCTTCTCCAACATCAAAATCTCCGAACCTTCATCTCCATGACCCCCCCTGATCATAAAACCCTAAATTTTTATGCCTTCCAATTCCTTCTTAGGGCCCAGTTCAGCACAGACTCCATCGGCTCCTTGGTTGATGAAGTAGCTATTGTTATCTCCAAGGATGCTGTCGCTGATATCTTTGGCCTATCCTCCACTGGTGTCCAACCTCACAAATATAAAGAAGCCGACTATCTGGAAACCTTTCAGTTAATGGCCAGGACGAGTTTCAGGGACACCACAACGAACCTGAAGAAATCCATGCTGAGAAGGCGGTTTCGGTTCCTGATGGATGTGGAGACCAAGGTCATCTTGGTGGAACAAGGGAGTTTGGACGCCATTACCAAACTCCACCTGAGTGTGGCCCGCACCATTCTCGATGGGGTGCAAGCAGACTGGGTGAGTCTGCTATGGTTCCGCCTGGAACAGGAGTCCGAGAGGTGCTTGGTGAAGGAGGTGAATGGGGAACAGGTTTACAGTTTCAAATCCAAGTGTTCCATGGCCACCAAGATCACTATTCTTCTTAATCATCTGCTGCCCCAGCATGAGTGGGATGAGGAATGGGTTGTGGAGTACAACCACACTAAATTCCTAAGGGGAAGTAACCTGGACGTGATTGGGCCAGCTGATTCAGATTCCTTGGCTGATCCTATGGTTGCTACCCCGGGTTCTTCTGCTGGTCCAGGAAAGAAGCAGAAGAGGAAGGCTTCAAAGCCTGCTGGAGGTGGTAAAAAGAATAAATCTAAGAGAGAAACCACTCCAGTTCAAAGGAAGCTCTCTTTTGAGTCAGATGAAGAAGAGGATATTGTTGTGCTGAGCAGTTTAAAGAAGAAGCAGTCTTCAGCAGAGAGGGCTACTCTGCTGGTTGACGAATCCTCTGAAGAAGAAGAGCAGGCTGTTGAGGAATCAGCTGAGAAGGGAGAATCAGATGAGGATTCTGAGTCTGGCTCTGATGGAAAGGAAGAAGAGTCAGAGGAGAGGGAATCAGCTGAGCCCTCAGTTGCTGAGACTGAAGTGATACATTCCTCTGGAGATGCTCCATCAGCAGAGACGCCTTTAGTTGCATCTCCCATCAGGTCAGCTTCACCTACTCCCCTATCTGATCCTTCTCTACATTCCACCACCCCAGCTGATCCCACACCTTCACAAATCCCAATCGGCAATGAACCAGAGGAGATAGCTACCTCTGGTGAGCCTTCAGCTACTCCCACACCCTCTTAACCCCAACCCATCAACCTTGATGACCCCAACTCCCCCTCAGAAATGGCCAAACAAGCGCGCCTATCTCACCACCGTTCAAAGGGGCCTCTTGAACGAGGGATGATTATATCTGCCCTAGCCCACATTTCCCTTTACATCCCTGAACTCAATCCTTACCCAGCCTACCAAGACATCCTTGCTGATGGCCTAGCCTGGGCACAAGCAAGTGAAGGGCCAGTCACATTCTTTCTGGCCCTAATTAAGGAGATGGGAGAAGCAGCATTCACTGAATGGGAGGAAATTTTGATGGAGGCCTTGGAGGTTAAAGCTCCATCCCAGCTGACATCCCATGAAGGGCTGAGGAAGGTGGCTAGAGCTCTGTTGCTGAAAGATGGAGTGGCACTGGACTGCCCTGAAACAGCAGAGACTGAATTTATTCCTCCAGCAGCAAGCTTTGAGATCTCCCCTGCTGATCAGGTAACTCCTGCCCTTTTGGATCAATTGAAAGGATATTTTGATGACCACATCAGGGAGGTCAAAGCTACTCTTCTCGCTGCCAAGTCTGCTGCCCCCTCTATGATTGAAACTCATGTTCATCAAGTCCTGCTGGACCATCGCAACAAGCTGAAGGAAGCTATGGAGGATAGCTTGTATGCCACCTGGATTGAATTCTTCAATACTCTCCAGAACTTCAAGGCAACTGCCAGGGCCTTCAATGATGATGCATCTGCCTCACTTGTTGCTGAGTCTGAGAGATTCAGATTGGTCTCCGAAAGGTTGGAAGGACAAATTGCTGAGTGCAAACTCGGTTAGGAGGACCTTAAAGATGTTGTGGACAGCCTTCCTTCTTTTCTACCCTCTGTTGCAGTAATTGATGATATCAAAAAGGGGGAAGAGAAGAACTCAGCTGCTATTGCTGCCTTGCAAGCTGAGATGGCCTCAATGAGAGCTCTTCTGGTGGATAATCAAGGGGTTCTATCTGCTAGGATAGAAAATGTTGAAGAATACATCAACACCAGAAAGATGGCTGCTCAGAAGACTCAGGAGCTGAGAGATCAGAAAATGGCCGAGGCATTGCAGAAGCAAGAAGTTGTTGCTGTAGAATGGGAGAAGAAGAAAAGAATTATGAATGCTGAATTGGACGAAAAGCTGGCTAAGGAGTTGCAGCTAGCTGAGAAAGAAACCCCTGAGGAAAGGAGGAAGAGGCAAGAGAGGGAGATGAATGATGAGCTTGAAAGGAGATTTCAGAGGAAGCTGAAGAAGAAGGGGAAAGCAGTAGCTCAAGGCAGCAGGACTAGGAGTGGAAAGTTCATCAGAGATCCAAATGAGCCTCTAGTTGATGGACCAATTGATATGTTCTACAATCAATTGTCTGATGAGCTGGTGGATCTCTGGAAAACTATAAAAGCCAAAACCATGATCCACTTCTATGTTCTCCGAGGAGAAGATACCAGAGGAGAGAGAGAGAAAAATGCTGAGTTCAGAGACTGGTTGAAGGAGACTTTTCCTAAGTTCTTCAGAGCTATCACAGAAGAGATGCTTAAGGTAGAGGTACAGCTAGAGTTGCCAGAGATTGAGTATCTTCCTACTCCAACTGATGTGAGTGGAAAGATAGATTGGGTGGAAATCAGGAAACATTGGCTGCAGATCACTCAACTCTTTCATAAGCTTTCTGACAACTCCCTGCCAGCTTTGAAGGAAATAGAGAAGAGATTCCTGGACTGGTTGCAAGTTCCGCTCAGCAGCAGAAGACCTCTCCTCATGTAATAGTCCAGCTGAGTCAGCTGATGATTAGGTATTTTTTTTAATTTCTGATTGTTCTTTCTCTTTTGATTATTAATAAAGCTCTATGATTTCAGACAACTTCTTGTTGTCAGCTGCATTTTAATTATGTCTAAAGATCTTACTTAAAGATCTTCTTTTCTGTCCTATGTTGATCTTGATTTTGATTGAATTTGCTTATCTGTTGAGATCAGCTGAGTTGGTTTTAATATCATCAAAAAGGGGGAACTTGTTAGGATTTATGTGTTAGATGTTTTGATGATATAATAAACCAATCAGCTTGTAATAGGACCAGCTGAACATGTTAGTCAGCTGATGAGTAGTTAGAATTAGATAGGTTTGAGTGAGGGGGAATCTACCTTGCTGCCTAGAAGATCCAAAGCTATCATAGAAGAAAAGACCAACTGAGACCTTGTGGACTTAGCCGATTCTAGAAGACAGAAGATTTAAGCAGCTGACACTGGAGCATCGAGAGCAGATCATCAGAGAAGTTTACATCAGCCGATAGATGTAGAGCAGATCAGTTGATATCAGAAGATTAGCTGATCAGCTGAGAGCACGTCGCAGACAAGACAAGGACCATGGATAAAATACATATCCAGACGAAGTCAAGAAGACCAGCTGAGGTGCACACCAGCAGACTTGCACATCAGCTGAGGTCCAAGTATCAGCAGACTGATACACCAGCTGAGGAGACAGATCAGCTGAGGTTCTGTGCTCGGCCCAGATTCTTCGGAATCAATTTTAAGGGTTAACTTGCGATATAAAAGGAAGATTCCCAGAATAGAAGATCAATCAGTCAAGGGGACAAACTTGATTGATTGAAGATCGCGAAGATTGACGGGAATCAAGAAGGAAATTCAATCAATCACATTGATTGATTGAATACGAGATTATAGGATCTCAGATTTCTAGTCTTTTCCAACGGCTAGTTATTTGATCCTATAAATTAGAGTAATAGTGATAATTCATTATTGGTTTTTCACGCACATTAAGCTAGCCGATACTCTGTCAAATTTATCATTTACGCTCAAAAACACCATTCATACTTATCCTTTGTAAAAGCTTTGTAGAAGCTGTGAGAAGTCAATTGCGCTTGTAGCATTGACAAGTTGTAAGAGAGTAGTACTCTCAAACTGTGTAAGTAAGTGAGTAAGTGAGTTAGTGGAGAGCCCCTCAAGTCCAAGTTGGATTGAGGAGAGTGGATGTAGGACAGTTGGTCCGAACCACTACAAATCCCCTGTGTCTCTTCGTATTTCCTTCTGTTCTTATTTGTGCACATCACCTAAAAACCGATTTTCATTAAAAACATTTCCGCACTATACACAGCGCACTATTTTCAAAATTCAGACTACCTCAAGTAGTCTGCTGATTTTCTGAATAAACCAGTAAAATTGAAAAAGGCTTTTGAATCCTTACAAGTCTATTCAAACCCCCCCCCCCCTTCTAGACTTGTTCAAGTGTATTCTTCCCTAAAACCTACCTTTGGGACCAACAACGGTCAACCTCCACGACCTCGGGATCAGTGCCTGCCATATGTACTGTTGAGAGGCCGGCAATCGGACCAAATTTCTGCATTGGTTGTTTGCCCGAATTCCGATTAGAAAGGGTGCGGCTTGAAGATGAAGACATTGAAAAATAGGAAGAGGAAAGAAAGTTGGCCCTAGGGTTGTGCTAACTAGTGATTGCAAATATCACCAACAAGATTCCGATCGAGAATTCCAGCGGAGAACCCGATGAACAAGTGCAGAAAACGAAGATTCGAAAATTAAAAGAAAAAGAGGGTAACACAAAAGATAAATTGCAAGGCAAAGTGAATGAGAGATTACCTTTAAATAAAGCTTCAAAATCGTCCACCAGAATAGGAAGGAACAGAGAAGTCACCGGGAAAAAGCTTGAAAATATGGGTCGCCGGAAATTTCAGAAGATAAATAAGTGAGGAAGAAGATGAATAGTAAAAGAAAGCCCTATTTATACATTCGGGTAAAAAGAGAAAGGAGAAAAAGTTTCGGGGCTTATTTTGTAAGAATTTGAAAAGTTTTGAAAAGGGACACAACTTTTCGTGGTTGATTGGCACACAAAACGAGGGGATGCCTCATTTTCCGGAAGGTCACCTAGGTTGTCAAGAGAGAGGGCGAGCATGAATGCCGAGCACAAAGTCGAGCACCATGTTGCTCGCCGGGTTGCTCGCTCAACTGCTCGCCAGCATGCTAAATCAACTCCAGCATATACTTTGATAAATAAAAATCAAATTAAAGCATATACTGAGGGGCAAATGTTGATAAAAGGATATGAGCTCGGAGATTAAAGAACAATTAAAGTATAAACAAGATTAAAATGCAAGCTGCTCGCCAAGATGCTCGCCAAAGCCCAAAGGCAACCAAGCAGCAAGCCCACATGGCTGCTCTCCAGTTGCTCGCCCGGGTGCTCGCCGAGCTGCTCGCCAGTTGTCCGCCCAAACCAGAAGCATGATGAAGCAATAAGCCCATGAGACTAAAGCTAAGTTGCTCGCCAGGTTGCTCGCCTGCCTGCTCGCCTGGCTCGGAGGTGACAAGGCACCAAGCCATGTGGACAAGCCTAGGGTGGTTGCCCCCTTGCTCGCCACACTGCTCGCTTAACTGCTCACCACACTTCCAGGAAGGAAAACACAGGATGTTCAAAGAACCTATAGGGAAGGTGTAGGTCATTAAGGGTTAGAGTTAGTGGGGCAAGTCACTAAGGTGGTGACAAGTGGAGGACACTTGTCACCACCAGAGGC
Source organism: Prunella vulgaris (assembly GCA_026898435.1). NCBI lineage: Eukaryota > Viridiplantae > Streptophyta > Magnoliopsida > Lamiales > Lamiaceae > Prunella > Prunella vulgaris. Next base: position 12,866 of record JAPKLY010004185.1, read on the forward strand.
CACATGGCCTATAAACGTGCCACATCACCCTTAAGAGGGTATAAATATCTGTAAACACCTCATTTGTGGGGGATCGGAATTTTCAAATACAAAGAGTACCTTACAACATTTCTCTCTCTACATTTACAAATATAATTATCATCTTTTAATTATTGTTTGAATGATTTCCATAGACTAATTAGCCACATAATATTATAATTAGCAAAATCATTCAACATGAGGTGCGGGAGCTTGTTGAGCCACCCAATGGGGTAAAACCCATTGGATGTAAGTAGGTCTACAAGAGAAAAAGAGGATCGGACGGGAAGGTTGAGACCTTCAAAGCTAGACTTGTGGCGAAAGGATATACTCAGAAAGAAGGGATCGATTATGAGGAAACCTTTACTCCGGTAGCCATGCTTAAGTCCATCCGTATTCTCTTGGTGATAGTTGCACATCTTGATTTTGAGATCTGGCAAATGGATGTCAAGACAGCTTTCCTAAATGGAAGTCTTGAAGAAGAAATCTATATGCGTCAACCCGAAGGCTTTATTGAAAAAGGTCAAGAGCACCTTGTATGCAAGCTTAAGAGGTCTATCTACGGACTTAAGCAAGCATCGCGAGCTTGGAATCAATGTTTTGATCAAGTAATAAAATCTTATGGTTTTGATCAAAATGAGTTTGAGAGTTGTGTGTACAAGAAGTGTGTCGGAACTGCCGTGGTATTCTTGATACTATACGTAGACGACATTTTGCTCATTGGAAACAATGTGGCGGTGTTGTCAGACGTGAAGGTATGATTGTCAAATCAGTTTGATATGAAGGACTTAGGGGAAGCCGGTCATGTCTTAGGGATCCAGATTACTCGAGATTGCAAGAAAAGAATAATCGGCTTATCGCAAGCTTCATACATAGATACTATTTTGAAACTATTCAGCATGCATAATTCCAAGAAAGGTTTTGTACCTTTTAGACATGGAATTCATCTATCGAAAGAGATGTGTTCGAAGACACAAGAAGATAGATTGCATGAAAGACATCCCATATGCTTCGGCAGTTGGAAGCCTCGTGTATGCTATGTTGTGTACGAGACTGGATATCTGATTTACCGTAGGCATGGTAGTTAGAGATATTAAACGGGCCGCAGACTGGCGGGCCGGCCCGTTTAACCCTGTAATTTATAGGGTTAGGTCCGAGCATATGGCGGCCCGTATAAAATCGAGCTTTTTGGCCCGGACCGGTTAGCCCGTGGGCTAAATGGGCTAGCCCGCTGGTTAACCGGGCTGGCCCAGTAGCCCATTTTTTTTTATTAAATTTATTATATATAATATAAATTGAAAAGTGGGGCCAGGTTCTCTCACTGTTGTAATTTGTAAACTTGTATACATTAATTCATTAATACTTTATACTTACATTTTGCAGGTTTATTAATTAACTTATTAGTTATTAATTTACTAATTTGTTATTAACTAAGAATCAAAAATAGAAAATAGTAGATAACTAGATATCAATTAAATTAAGTTCTCGTTTTTTTCAATTAGGGTTTATGTCGCGCAGCCTCCGTCGCCATTCCCAACTCCCAAGCATCCTCCTTCATCGCCCATCTCGCGCACTAGATGATGATGATGATGAAATGGAAGAAGATATTTTATCATTATCCAAGGAAGGATCTAATATCGAAGATTGAAGAGTTTGAAGATATGTATTAAATTTTAGGTTAATGTGTGAACTTTGTGGATTATGTTGTTAATGTGTGAACTTTATGGATTATAATGTTAGTGTGTGAACTTTATGTTGTTGATGTGTGTGCTTTATGGATTATTTTAGTTATCAAATCATTAGTTGTATTTTATATTAAATTTTAATTTTTAAAATTTTTTTACCCCGAGCCCGTTAGTGGCCCGTTTAGCCCGCGGACAGCTAGGGTCAGGTTTAGGTCCCGAGTATTAGTGGCCCATTAAGAACAAACCGCTAAGGCCCGGGACCGTGTAGGCCCGCAACCTTATAGGGCTGGCCCTGTAGGGTTAGGGGCAGCCCGTTTAACATCTCTAATGGTAGCAAGATATCAAAGTAACCCCGGGAAAAAGCATTGGACGGCTATTAAAAACATTCTGAAATATCTCAAGCGAACTCGAGATAGAATGTTGGTTCATCAGTCAGATAGTCTAATCCCCGTCGGTTACATGGACTCGAATTTCCAATCAGACTTTGATTCCAGAAAGTCTACCTCGGGTAGTGTGTTCTATTTGGGAGGTGTAGTCGTGACATGGAGAAGTCAGTCAGTGAAGAGTAAGTGTCACCTATCAGGCTGTGCTGAATGCACTTAAGATCTTACTTAGGCCTTGGTTCAGTTCACCTGAATTTTGTAAGTCCGAAGCAAAAAGGTAATACATACTGAGTTGAATAACCTATCAGGCTGTGCTGAATGCACATAGGACCTGACTCAGGCCGTGGTTCAGTTCACCTGAATCATGTAAGTCCAAAGCAAAAGGTTACTTATGCTATGGGACAAGAGACAAAAAGAATGTCAGTAAGACTCCATTAAGACACACGTTCAGACTGAGTTATTAACAAGAGACTCAGAGCATTGAATGTACGAGGAAGGACAAATGTCTGAAGGTCAACTAGCCGTTATAACGGAGAGCCAATGATCTTTCGACACGCATGCACGGAGTCTG
>JAPKLY010004186.1:0-15517 GCA_026898435.1 Prunella vulgaris
CCCTCTGTTCCACTATAAGTTGTTCGTTGCTTTTGGGCACACACGAACTAAGGTAAAAGTGAAAAAGTATAAGTGATATGATGAAAAAAGTAAAAAAGTATAAGTGATGTGATAGAGAGAAGTAGAAAAGTAATGTAATTAGTGTAAAAAGTATTAAAAATAATAATAAAGAAGTGAATAGTAATTTTCTGAAAATGTAAAAAAGTAAATAAACAATATATAGTGGAACGGACGAAAATAGTAAAATGAGCAATTTATAGTGGGACAAAGGAGTATTACCAAACTCTTATTTAAACTCAGTTCACGTATATTTTTTTTTTCTAAATATTAAAATTTAGTATATAAAGTGTCATTGTGTAGCATCTAAAGTATCACTATATAAAAATATTTGTTTAAATATTTTTTAAAATTTCTAAACAATGGCATTTCATATGTTAGACAATACATAGCGACATTTGTAATACTCTCTCCGTCCACGATAAATGGTTCACGTTGCCTTAAATAGTCGTCCATAATAAATTGTCTATTTACCTAAAATGGAAAACTTACAATCATTATTTTCATTTTTTATACACATATACTCATTTTTACACATCACATCAAGTACTTTTTTAATAATTAAATATTTTTTATACCAATACACTCACTTTTAGACATCAATATCTAATTTTCTTAATAATCGTGCACAGCAAGGGTAGTTCAATTTTCATGGACGGAGAGAGTACTAAATAATGATATTTTTAATAAGAGAGTGCACATAAATCTCAATTAGTAGAAGTTTCGTACTCCCTCCGTCTTTCTATAAGTTGCTCATGTTGTCATTTTCGTCCGTCTTTCTATAAGTTGCTCATTGTTTTTTTTTCTTTTTTGGAAACTACTATTCACTTCATTATTATTATTTTCATTACTTTTTACATTATTTTCATTACTTTTTCACTTTTCTCCATCACATCACTCATACTTTTTCACTTTTTCTATCACATCACTTATACTTTTTCACTTTTTTCATCACATCACTTATACTTTTTCACTTTTACCTTAATTCGTGTGTCCAAAAGCAACGAGCAACTTATAGAAATACGGAGGGAGTAATTTTTAAGATATAAATCAGGTGACGGTTGGTTTGGTCATTTTTGAATGGGAATGAGAATTGAAATAAATAAATAATAATTATAGTTGTTAATGAGAACAAAAGAGATACCTCCTCCGTCCCACTATAAATTGCCCATTTTGTCATTTTCGCCCGTTCCACTATATGTTGCTCATTTAATTTTTTACTTTTTATAGAAATTACTATTCACTTCTTTATTATTATTTTCAATATTTTTTACGTTATTCTCATTATCTTTGTTCACTTTTCTCCATCACATCACTTGTACTATATTAATATTTTTATACATTTTTTAATACTCGTGTCCAAAAGATATGGACGACTTATAAGGGGACGGAGGGAGTACATAATATTATTTTTTCTTTTAAATGAGATAATCACAACCACATTTGACAATTACCCTTCTCGCATCTTATAATCATACTCCTAAATCAAGCTCTCATGCCACAATCAAAAACCTAGTTTTTTTCTATTTTTTCTCAAAATTAAAGCACAACACTATCAACAAGGTAATCACCATAAAGACAAATATTCATTCTAACATATTTAAAAAAAAAGAAAAATAAATTTTATTTCCATTATTATTGAAGAATTAAAAAACAAGCACACTAAAAGTTTCTCTCATCGTCACATAAAATTAGCAAAAAACTTGCATATGGATTGAACATTCTATCAAATTCTTCGAGGATTTTCAGAAACGGGGATATTGGTTCAAAATTCAGTATGGTAATAAAGAATATTGCAAAATAAATTAGGATTTCGACAGGATGTCTTTGTTGGCTTATTTTTGCATAATTGACCACTTTTTACTTTTTTTCATGCTATTTCGAAAAAAAAAAATATTAACTAGATTGTGGTTGCTATTACACAATCTACTATATTTATATATTGGTTCACCAATATTTATACAGAAGTATATTTTTTTCTTGTACAGAAACATATTTTTTTTCTGCACAGAACTAATTTATGATTAATGTCAATTTTATGAACTATTTTGTAATTTTTCTATTTATTTTTTGATAAAAAAATATCCTTAATTTTTTTTTTTCTAATCTTAGAATTAGTGGGGCAAAATAGTGTTGGACGAGTTTAATAGGGGAATGATTTAGAAGTGATATATGATTATATATATAGGGGATAAGTATTTTTAATAAAAATGAGGTACATAATAACGAGTAATTTATTTTGAATCTCACCCAATAACATGTATAAACATGTGAATTGATCACATTTCATTAATCTCTTGCTCACCATAAATTCATGAAATTACCATTTTCGTTTAAATAAAAACATACCATGAACTTTTCTATCTATTTAGGGCTCATTTGGTTCGTAAGATAAAAGTATCTATCCGCTAAAAATATCCGCTAATAAAAGAATTCTGCACATAAATATTGATTAATTCTATATTAATCCGTGACATTTAGGCAAATTGTCAATTATTACTTCACGAGGGTGTGTCCATCATTATTTGTTCATGGTAGGTGTTAGAAATCGCAAATTTAAAGTGCTAAAAGGGTTGGCTTGTAGGTAGATGTCATATATATACTCTATTAATTTTATTTATTAAAATGAAAACATATCTCATAAAACATTAATAATTTTGATTGTTCCTGATATCTCCTCCAAATTTAGTTTAAATATTCGAATTGACTTCGAATTGTATATGCTTTGACCATTCAGTGTAAATAATTAGCAAAGTTAACGATTAATTTATGCACAAGATAAGTCAAAGAGTAAGGTCGTTCCCACTACCTGGTGTACGGTGCACTCAGAAAATTATTATTAAAAAATATTGTAGTTAAATATTTCAGTATATAGATAAGTTGTAAAAATCATGTCAAAATGATGACTTATAATTTTTGGGATTAATACCAAAATCGTCCCATAACTTCTCTACTTTTTCGATTTGGTCTCATAACTATGTAATGTTTCGATTTAGTTCCATAACAATTCAAATCTAATCAAATTAGTCTCATAATTATGTAATATTTTAATTTAGTCACATAACAATTCAAATCTAACCAAATTAATCTCATAACTATGTAATATTTCAATTTAGTCTCATAACAATTCAAATCTAACAGTTTTAATTCCATTCTAATTGGGTTATAATTGATTCATCTTTCTTTAAAAATAATGTCAAAGTAAGTATATTCAAGAACTAAAACTTGGTAAGTAGATATTGTGAATCACTTTCATCAAATAAATTTTATTTGTATTTCATGTATATTTTTAATAGTATTAATTATTACATTAAAATGTATATTTTTTAATATGATAGTAAATATCATCAGCAGGTTTAATTAAGGTGACATACTCACTAAACATAATTGATTACGATAATCATTAAGCACACCTATATATATGCGTTTTATCACCTAATTAATTTTCACTCAATCCTCATTTGATTCATTAGATAAATTAAAGATAAATTAAATTATTTAATTTAATTTGATGTTTGGTTTAATGGACAAAGACTCAAGATTAATAAAAAGCCAAAAACAAAATTTTAATTATCTTATGAATGGTGTATAATATTATCTTAGGAAAAATGTATGATAATAATTCATTGTATTTATCTTTACTAAAATACTCCTCTTATATTGGAAAGGAAAACCATAATTCACTTTGTTTTTATTTATGATATAGAGGGCAAAATTGTCAATTACATATTTTTTTATTATTAATCGATCTTACAATCCAAACATTGAAAATATAATTATTTTATATTACTACTTATTTTAATCCATCTATCCAAATATATTATTTAATTCATAAATAACAATCTCTAAATTATAATCTTGTCTAATCCATCTTGTCCATCAAATCAAATGAGCCCTTAAATAATAATTGTGCTCAAGTGACATCAAGAAATTAAAAGTCGCATTGTCGCACGTTCTGTGCAATTCTTGGTACAATTCGTGCTAAAAATATTGTTTGCAATAATATATATATATATGCAATGAATAGGGACTGTAAGCAATTCATGCATGCATATTGTCTAGTTTCATATGTTTTTATATACATAATAATTGAAAAATATTTGCTTGAACGTCCATTTTAATTAATAGTACGACTTTTTTTAATATTTAAACAAAGGAAAAAAAAAATTAATGAATCTATTGTAATAAAATTAGAAAGCAGTCAGCTCTTTGACAGATAAATTTTGGTGAATATTACTACCTGAACAATTGTAATTTATAGCAAAATGAAGCCAACAAATAATGACTAACAAAATTACTGAAAAAGTTGCATTTTTTATCCTAAAAAAATAGATCTAAATAATTATCAATTTAGTTCAAATTAATTTTATACATTGCTCAGTTTACGTACGTTTAATTTTTAGCATAGCTCATGCATCTGAAAACAGTCCTGTAAATTTATATATTGCTCATTTTACGTTCAATTTTTATCAAATATCATCATTTTTAATTAGCACATGAATTAGGATGATTAGTGAAAATGTGAAAATTACGAGATAAAAAATGAACAAAAAAATTACGTTGTTTTGTAAAAACTGGACATAAAATTGAGCAATGTTAAAAATTACGAGAATATATAAATTGAATGATTTTATAACTATCATGGGATGATTTGAAAAAAAAAAAAAAAGTAAGAAAGCAAACAATTTATTTTTAGCTCGTATTTATTTGTACCAATATGTACATGTGTCATGTGTAGAGTCATTAATGTACATATGATTGTATTGTATACTTACAATAGTTTACAACAAAATTAATATACAGATTGAATACTGAAAATCTTGGTATTGATAATAATTTCATCAAAAATTTTGAATTTAATAAAAATTGTGAAATTGATCTATTTAAATTAATCTTCTAATATTTCTCCTCACTCGTGCATTAAATTCTCTACTAGAGATCTATCAAGGAATAATTTAATGACCTGTTTGACTGTGGGTAATAAGGACGGAAAATGAGAATTCATTGTGTTTAATATTACTTATTATACATGAATGAGATAATAAAAATAGATTAAATAAAAAAAATAACCACTAATTTCAAAATAATTACTCTAAATTATATATATTATCATTTTCATTTTAAATTATAACCGATCCTTAAATCTATAAAATCCTCACGAAGGAATGAGATGGAGAGCAACCAAAAATGGCAGAAAAAATCAACTGAATTATATGTGTATTTTTCATTTGAGATGCATTGTGCGTGCAAGCACATCCCGTGGATGAGCTGCAACAATATTAACATTTTTTAGAAAAAAGAAATTGAAAGGAATTAACAATTAAAAAATAAATTGCGATACTTATGCTAAAATTTCTATTATATATATATATATATATATATATATATTATTCAGAGGGTGTCTCGATCATTATTTGTTCATGCTCGTGTTAGAACTTAGAACCACTTTCAAATTTATATGCTAAAAGGGTTGGATTGTTATGTTGATGCCATATAATTGTTATTTTTATTTAATAGAATAAAAACATACTCACTCGTCCCTGAGGAACTTGCAAATTTTCCATTTCGGGGCGTTCCAATGGAACTTGCAGACGCAAAAAAAGGAAACATTTTTATAAACTTCACCCTCACAATATCTACATATTTACACAAAATGTCATTACTTTTTTACTTTTTGGGCCCACATTACACTCAATTCAACTAATTTTTTCACTTTTTACACAAAATTTTACCAAATTAACCTTCAACACACTATTTTTTTTACTTTATTCTTAATTTGTGTGTCTCTCCTTTGCAAATTGCTCTTGGACGGAGGGAGTATCTCATAAGACATTTAAAAAATTTAATGTTCCCTAATCCCCTATCTCTTCCCCAACAAAGTAGAGTTTAATAATCGAATTGACTTCGAATAGTGGTTTGATAAAATGTATATGATTTGCGAGGTATAATTTTTTCAATGATTAGATTTGGATTACACTTTCAAGTGGTTTGTGGTTTCAGTCTATATGGAGAAAAAACGATATGTCATTTATTTGATGGTGGAAAATTTTTATTATAATTAATTATTTTAAGAAAACTATTATAATTAATTACCTAATAAAATGTGCTAAGATAAGTCTAATTCTATATCGTTATGATTAACCCTCATGTGCACGGTGCACTCACTCAGTTGAGAATGTTTACATTGAAAAGTTAAATTCGATTATATTAAAAAGATTGAGTTGATTATACTGAAAATTAATAATAGTATAAATTTTTCAGTATAATCAACTATTACTTTTTCAATATAATTTTTTGAATGAGTGTACCGTGCATCAATTGCATTGCATATTAGATGTTTGCTAGTGCTATATGACTATCTTAGTTATGGTTTTTTAAATTCATTTTACTATTCTAGATATTATCCAAAGCCCTTCATATTTATTTATTACGTTTTCTATTTGTAGATTCTTTAATCGATCAAGAAAAATAATAAAGCTCTTCACAAATAATATTATCTCCCACATGTATTGTATTCTCTCAATCCCTCAGTTTTATTCTCATTAAAATGGACACTTACAAGTAAATAAATGAGATTGTTGAGTCAAAAATGATTGTTTGAAATCAATTGGAATAAAGAATTTGAAGAACACCAAGATTTACGTGGTTCGATCAGAAATGATCTACGTCCACGGATGAGGGCACCTCTCTCACTAATCGATGGAAGATGATACAGATTACAAGTATTTTATCTCTCAGAGTATATGATCGTTCTATTTTTCGTCCCTCTTCCTCTCTATACATATGTGCGTATATATATAGGAGTATGGAATCCCTAATTATTGCTAGTGATCGTAACCACCTAACAAGAAAACTGCTACAGTTGCAACCGAAAATGAATAACTGTCAGAGCCCAACGATCTTCAGTTTTGATTCTGTTAAACTGATCGCCTGTGGTCCAATTTGGAAGTTTAAACTGCTTCATAACTGATCCTGAAATAATTCCTGACTTCGGAGTCAGTATGCTCCTTTCTTGTCTTGTCTTGTCTACTGATATGATATGTCCTCAGCTGAGTCTGAGTACTCAGCTGATATCATCAGTAGACCTTTTTGTCCTGATCTGACCAGCTGACCAGACCATACCATCCTGACTGACCATCAGCTGACCACCATCAGCTGACCTCCTCAGCTGACCACCATCAGCTGACCTCCTCAGCTGACCACCTCAGATGACTACCTCAGCTGACTACGTTGATATCCCGGATGACTTTCAGTAGACTTCTTAATCGATCTCAGCTGACCTCATCAGATGACTAACCATCAGCAGATCTATCAGCTGACTTCCTCAGCTGATAGTATAATGTTCAGTTAATCAGCAGTACTTGCTCATCTGATCTCAATTTCACTTTCTTTGCACCCATAACAGAGATAAAATAATTAAAGTTGAAATTGTTATAATATATGTAAATATATTATTATATTGTGTGGATATAATATTAGATATATCCAGTGGGCTTTAGGCCCACAAGACTTAGGGTTAGATATTATATATATAGTATCGTTCCTATCATGTATAGAATACACTTTCATATTGATTGTAACGGCAGTTCATTATAGTATAATCTCCTGGCTTGGTCGCCCCCAAACGTAGTCACTGTGTGACGAACTGGGTCATCAATACTGTGTTATTTACTTTATGCTTTAGCTTTTCTCTCGATTACAACACGTTATCAGCACGAGTCTCTACGAGTGATAAGGATTCACGAGAGGATTGCTCCAGCAGATTTTCGGATTGGATTCAGAACTCACCCTCATATTATTAATTTTTGGATTTAGCAATTTACTGTAAGTTTTTTGTTATGATCCTGATATTAATCTGAAGAAAAATTCATGATTTTTTTTTATATCCTGCATATATGTCTTATATGACCCGGTTATGTATTTATTCCATGTTTATATGACTGTATATATGCATCGGTGTTTATGATCGATATGTTTTGAATCTGCAGAAAATATGATTGCATATATGACTGAATATATTGTCTGCTTTATGTACGTATTCTGTTTTATATATGCTTTTTGATATTGATGAGCATAACAAAACCCGTTTCCACAATTCCTGTGCGAACAAAACCTGAAACAAAATACGATCGTCTCCGATCGTACCTTCTTCGAAAACCCAGAAATTTTTTTTCCCCGCAGAAACGTTTTTCGACTCAATTTTTTTTCGAAATTCAAAACCTGTGAACCCATTTTTTTTCTCAAAACCAGGAATTCTTTTCGAAAACTAGCATCAATCCAGAAAGTTTTTTTTGAAACCCTTTTTCTTGGTTAATCGGGTTCCAGAACATTTTTTCCATAAACCCCAAAATTGTTTCAAAATTTGAAACCCTGTTTCGTTTTTATCGAAACTCTAAACCCCCTTTGTTTCGAATTTTTTTTTTGTAAAACTCAGTTTGTGAAAATATGTTCCTAATCGAACTATACAAAATCGACGAAAGTCGAAACCAATATTCATATTCAGAAATCAATTTTCTGAAAAAGCCAAAATCAAATCGAAAATCCCAAAATAACAGCCCGATTAGAATTGGAAACCTACCGTTTGCCGCGAACGGCGAGCGCCGCCAATGGCCCCTGAAGTGGCCTCGACCGGCGGTGCCTCACGGCCGCGACGACGGCCCTGTGAGATGACGCCTCCGTGCGCTCGCGACGGCGCTCCACCCCTCCTGTACGAAGGCGTGACGCCACCCCTGTTCCGTGACTGCGCGACGACAAGCGCCGCGAGAGCAGGTGCGCTGATGGCACGGCAATGCCCGTGCGACGCGTCGGTGATACAGCATAGGACGCGAACAGAATCGTGACGGCCTCACGCTACGCCGGTGGCGACTGCGCGTCTCGCGACGGCGCGACGGCAGCGACGCCTCCATATGGACGGCGACTATGCGTGACGGCACTGCGTCGTCCAACCGCCAAAAATGGCGACGGCGCTCTCCGACGGCATCGGCAACCGTGAAACGTGGATTCCGCGACTTTTTCGCCCACGTTCTCTGATTTCCTTTTTCACCCACGATCTTTGATATCCCGCGAATTTCTCGACCATCAGACCTGTATTGACCGACTAAGTCTGAAACCCTAATGGTCTTAATTCTAAATGGGCTCTCCTAATATTTGTATTTGGGCGTGCTTATTAACTAGGCCATGCTCTGTTTATTAATAAATTCCGTAACTGGGCCTCCCACAATTTTGGGTCTTTTTCTTTCCGGTTTTGGGGATGTTGTTAATTACTATGTTAGGCCTGTTTTAATTCAAATGGGCCGAGCCCTTATTAAAAAAAAATATATATTAATTAATATTAATTAATTATTTAGGCCATTTTTTTTACATGATTGGGCATTTTATTTAGTTGATCTAATTATTTGGATCCTAACAATTATTTTATTTTTGGGTTAAAGTCCCATTAATAATTATCTAATTCATAATGGTATTATGAAAGTCCAAATCATCAATTTTTTTGAAGGCCTTATCCAATAATTATTTTTGGGTTAAAGTCTCATTAATAAAAGTCTCACACAAGTCATACACCCAATCCTTTATTAAATACACCCCTTTTATTAATTTGTCATTGCATTGGATCTTAAGTCCTATTTTTTTAATTGCTACAACACAATAATACATTCTAAATCTATTAGTTCTTTTTCTTTGTAGCAACAAAAATGTCAAACATCATCAAACGTGAATTTGATGAACTGGCACTAGATGGCCACAATTACTTGACATGGGCTTTAGACGTTGAAATCCACTTAGCTTCAAAAGACTTATCCGACACCACCACTCAAGGGTGGAAATCCACTACTGCCCAAAAGGCACAAGCTCTTATCTTCTTAAGACATCACCTTCACAAAGATCTTAAGAATGAATACCTCACTGAAAAAGATCCATCAATGTTGTGGAAATCCCTCCAGGATCGATTCCAACAACAACAACATGTGATCCTCCCCGAAGCTAGACATGCTTGGACAACACTTCGTTTCCAAGACTTCAAGCCTGTGACGGAGTACAACTCCGCCCTGCATCGCATACTTTCACAGCTCAAGCTGTGCGGTGAACCGATCCCTGATGATCAGTTGATCGAGAAAACTCTTTCCACATTCCATGCTAGTAATCTTGTACTCCAGCAGCAGTACAGGGCCAAAGAGTATCAAACACACTCTGACCTTATTTCTGCACTTCTAGTTGCAGAAAAGCACAACCAATTGTTGATGAAAAATCACAATACTAGACCGGTTGGCTCACAAGCTGTGCCTGAAGCACATGCTACTCGGAGGAACTCTAGAGGCCGTACACGTGGGAAAGGAAATGAGGCAAGTGGGGGACGCGGATCGACCCGAAGTCGAGGCCGTGGTAGGGGAAGAGGTAGAGGTCGCAACAATGCACAATCTAGTGCAACTGAAAAGAATGCACCTCAAGACAAACCATCGAGCTCAGGTACACAGAACAAGCAACTCTGTCACAAGTGTGGATGCGATGACCATTGGTCTCGCCAGTGTCGAACTCCAAAACATCTAGTGGAGCTATATCAACGCATGCTTAAAGACAAAAAGGGAAAAGCTCCTAAAGGTGAATCACACCACACCAACCTGCCAGATGCAGGCTTTGATATGGAGAAGGATGACCTCTTAGTGGGTGATACAATGACTGTAGATGCCTTTGGAGACAATGAGTGATCGACATCAACTTGATGTTTACTTGTTTTATCTATTAGACTATTTGATATTACTTGCTACTTGGTTGGACCAGCATGTTTGACTGGCTTTTATCTTGACTATGTTGCATGATACTTTTATAGATTCCATTTATGAATGCTTATCGATGCTTTATTTTTACAGTCAAATCCAATTGTCGATCACTATTGTCTACAAAAATAATTTAATACGTTCTTGATAAAGTAGGACCTAAGTGATCCCTTGTGCGGCTGATCAATCAGCGTCTGTAATCTTGGCTCTCCTTAGCATTCCTCATATCTAAACGTAACCAAACATACACTTCAGTGCTTATGGAGATTAATGTGTTGTGCTTAGTAGATAGTGCTACTACACATAATATCTTAAAAGATAGACAATTTTTCCAAACATTAACCGAAAAGAAAGGAAGTGTCACTACTATTTTCGACGATGACATACAAATCGTTAGCTCCGGAAGAGCCTCGATCATTCTACCTATGGGTACCGAGCTGATAATCGAAAAAGCTTTATTGTATCCACAATCAAAGCGTACCCTCCTCAGTTTCAAAGACATTCGACAGAATGGCTATCACATTGAAACAAATACTGAGGACAATAGTGAATATTTATTGATGACTCACTATTTAAATTGTCATAAACACATCGTCGAAAAACTTCCATCTTTCTCGTCTGGCCTGTATTACACATACATCAGACCCTCAAATCTCCATATAGCTCTTAATCTAAAATTTAATGATCCAAACTCTTTCAAACTATGGCATGAGCGGTTAGGACATCCAGGACAAACTATGATGCGTCGGATTCTATGTAATTCATCAGGCCATAACATAACACACAACAGAATCCCTTCTGTTAATGAATACATATGTGATGCTTGCACAAAGGATAAGCTAATAATTCGTCCTTCTAGTAGTAAAGTAAGAACTGAATCTCCTAAATTCCTTGAAAGGATTCAAGGAGATATTTGTGGACCAATACACCCAGCATCTGGACCATTTCAGTACTTTATGGTCCTGATAGATGCATCCACTCGGTGGACTTATGTAACCATGCTATCCACTCGCAATACTGCTTTTGCAAAGCTTATTGCATAGATCATCCTGTTGAGATCTCAATTCCCAGATCATCCTATTAAATCCATTCGTATGGATAATGCCGGTGAATTCACCTCTAAGGCATTCGATGATTTTTGCATGACACTGGGAATCAAAGTGGAGCATTCGGTCCCTCATGTTCATACTCAAAATGGTCTAGCTGAATCATTAATTAAACGTCTTAAATTAATCGCTAGACCACTACTACACAAAACGAACTTACCTGTTTCATGTTGGGGGCATGCAATCTTACATGCATCATCACTAATCCAATTCCGACCAACTGCATATCATGAATATTCCCCTATTCAACTCGTGCGTGGAAATGAACCTAACATTTCCCATCTGCGTACATTCGGTTGTGCAGTGTATGTTCCAATACCACCACCTAAGCGAACATCTATGGGCCCACAAAGGAAACTCGGTATTTACATCGGTTTTGTATCTCCCACAATACTTAAATACCTCGAGCCTTTAACTGGGGATCAGTTTACAGCCCATTTCGCTGACTGCACATTCGATGAAGATCTATTTCCGGCCTTAGGGGGAGAGAAAAATACCACAATTAATAAATGCCGTGAAATAACTTGGAACACAAAAGATCTTCAGTTCCTAGACCCACGCACAAATCAATCTGAACTTGAAGTTCAGAAGATAATAAATTTGCAATACCTAGCAAATAACCTGCCAGATGCATTCACTGATCATAAAGGAGTGACTAAGTCGCATATACCTGCGGTAAATGCGCCTCAAAGGGTACAACTCCCCTTGAAGACAAATGTTAATCCCCCCATGCGCCAGAAGCGTAAAGGAAACATTAACATAAGCGAACCGAATTCGCGTAAGTGTAAAGCTAGTAAACACACTATGTCACCCATAAAATCTCCTGAAGAGATTCGTCCTGCAGACGAAAATCAGAGTCAAAACGCACGTGCTAAATCAATTAATGACTCTGAAAAAGCGGAATCATCAGACCGATACCCTTTGGGAAATGAAGAGGATCTGGTCGATGTAAACATTGAAGTTTCAACAAACTTCGTAGACACGGGAGAAACTTATAACAGAAATACAACTGTTGTCGACAACACATTTGCAGCCTTAATTGCCTTCACCATTTCTAATAATGATCTAGATCCTGAACCCAAAACTATATCCGAGTGCCGGAAGCGCTCTGATTGGGTGAAATGGGAAGCTGCAATAAAGGCAGAGCTAGACTCGCTAAACAAACGAAATGTTTTCGGTTCCATCGTACGTACCCCGAAAAATGTAGTCCCTGTTGGATACAAGTGGGTATTTGTACGAAAGCGAAACGAGAACAATGAGATTGTGAGATACAAAGCGAGGTTAGTGGCTCAAGGGTTTTCGCAGAGACCCGGTATCAATTTCGATCAAACTTACTCTCCTGTTATGGATGCCATAACATTCTGTTTCCTAATATCCCTGGCAGTTAAACTAAACTTAGAAATGCAGCTAATGGACGTAGTTACCGCATACTTATACGGATCATTAGATTCTGACATCTATATGAAAATCCCTGATGGATTAACTATTCCCCAAATGAGGAATAACGAACATCGTAGTATATTCAGCATTAAATTGCAACGCTCGTTATATGGCTTAAAACAGTCAGGTCGTATGTGGTATAATCGACTAAGCGAATTCCTCCTGAAGAAGGAATACGTAAATAATGAGGCTTTTCCTTGTGTCTTTACTAAGAAATCCCTTAATGGTTTTTGCATCATCTCGGTGTATGTGGATGATCTAAACATTATTGGAACAAGGAAAGAGATTGAAGAAGCAAGTTCAGTCTTAAAAACTAAATTTGAAATGAAAACTTTGGGTAAAACCAAGTTCTATCTCGGCCTGCAGATCGAGCATTTCCCTGAAGGAATACTGATACACCAATCAGCTTACCTAAGGAAAGTGTTGGAGAGATTCCACATGGATAAATCTCATCCTTTAAGCACTCCAATGGCTGTCCGTTCCCTTGATTTGGAAAAGGACCCATTCAGACCTAAAGAAGATACCGAAGAGCTATTGGGACCTGAAGTTCCATATCTAAGTGCAATTGGTGCACTGCTCTATCTTGCAAACTGCACTAGGCCCGATATTGCCTTTGCAGTCAATCTACTTGCAAGGTTCAGTGCCTCCCCTACGAGGAGACATTGGAATGGTGTAAAACATATCTTACGATATCTTCAAGGTTCTCAAGATCTTGGTCTTTTCTATCAAAGAAACCAAGACAACACGCTTATAGGTTATGCTGATGCTGGTTATCTATCTGATCCCCATAATGCGAAATCGCAAACGGGTTATGTTTTTCTCTGTGGTGGAACAGCCATTTCATGGAGATCTGTCAAACAAACTTTGGTGACCACATCGTCAAACCACTCAGAGATCATAGCTTTATACGAAACTGCACGAGAATGTGTGTGGTTAAAGTCCCTTATAAAACACATTCACGATTCGTGTGGTATCCCTTCTGTTGACTTAAGCCCCTCAATTATCTACGAAGATAATGCTGCATGTATTGCACAAATGAGCAACGGCTATGTCAAAGGGAACTTGACGAAGCATATATCCCCAAAATTCTTTTATCCTCACGAACTCCAGAAGAGTAGTGAGATCACGATAAAACAAGTACTCTCAAGTGATAATCTAGTTGATCTGTTCACTAAATCCCTTCCCACTTCGACTTTTGAAAAGTACGTACATGGAATCGGGATGCGTCGACTTGGAAGGTTGTTATCTTCAGGGGGCTGTAACAAGTTAAACAATCCTGATGATTGTATCCTCGAGGCCATTTGTAACACTCCACTAAGTAACACTTGCATTCTTCCTTGTCATATTATATCCAAGGGGGAGTGTTATAATATATGTAAATATATTATTATATTGTGTGGATATAATATTAGATATATCCAGTGGGCTTTAGGCCCACAAGACTTAGGGTTAGGTATTATATATATAGTATCGTTCCTATCATGTATAGAATACACTTTCATATTGATTGTAACGGCAGTTCATTATAGTATAATCTCCTGGCTTGGTCGCCCCCAGACGTAGTCACTGTGTGACGAACTGGGTCATCAATACTGTGTTATTTACTTTATGCTTTAGCTTTTCTCTCGATTACAACACGTTATCAGCACGAGTCTCTACGAGTGATAAGGATTCACGAGAGGATTGCTCCAGCAGATTTTCGGATTGGATTCAGAACTCACCCTCATATTATTAATTTTTGGATTTAGCAATTTACTGTAAGTTTTTTGTTATGATCCTGATATTAATCTGAAGAAAAATTCATGATTTTTTTTTATATCCTGCATATATGTCTTATATGACCCGGTTATGTATTTATTCCATGTTTATATGACTGTATATATGCATCGGTGTTTATGATCGATATGTTTTGAATCTGCAGAAAATATGATTGCATATATGACTGAATATATTGTCTGCTTTATGTACGTATTCTGTTTTATATATGCTTTTTGATATTGATGAGCATAACAAAACCCGTTTCCACAATTCCTGTGCGAACAAAACCTGAAACAAAATACGATCGTCTCCGATCGTACCTTCTTCGAAAACCCAGAAATTTTTTTTCCCCGCAGAAACGTTTTTCGACTCAATTTTTTTTCG
>JAPKLY010004187.1:3476-15511 GCA_026898435.1 Prunella vulgaris
GAGGTGGCCATCAGCTCCGTCCTGGTCCGAGAAGAGGCGAAAACACATCTCCCAGTGTACTACGTGAGCCAAGTCTTACATGAAGCTGAGCTGCGGTACACCCCAACAGAGAAGCTGGCTTATGCACTGGTGATGAGTGTCAGAAAATTGAGGCCTTACTTCTTTGACCATCCGGTGGAGGTGCTGACAACGTTCCCGCTCCGTCAAATACTACAGCGCCCGGACACTGTCGGCCGCCTGCTGAAATGGTCACTGGAGATCAGCCAATACGGTATAACCTACGCACCCCGAACAGCGATCAAGGGACAAGCACTGGCCGACTTCATCGTCGAGCTAACTTTCCCACAAGATCCGACGAGGGGGCGTATAGCTCCGTGGCATCTCTACGTGGATGGATCATCGACTAGCATAGCAGCAGGCGCCGGCGTAGTCCTGATCAGCCCCGACAGACAAGTCTTCACCTCCGCAATTCGGTTTGACTTTCGAGCAACCAACAACGAGGCGGAATACGAAGCGTTAATAGCAGGACTTAGGTTATCATTAGCTGTGGGGGCGACCAATCTTCAAGTTTTCGGAGATTCCCAGCTAATAATATCCCAAGTCCGGGGGGAATTTGAAGCAAAAGATCAGCAGATGATGATCTACCAGAAGATAGCCGCGCATCTGATCTCGATGTTTACACAAGTTTACATCAATCAAATACCACGGCTAGAAAACACACAAGCAGATGCTCTAGCCCGGCTAGCTACTAGCAACGGCGAAGCCGAATTCACGGAGGTTGTGATCACCACACTGAAAAACCCCTCGACGTTCGACTACAAAGTAAATCAAACCTCGAGTGGGGGGCAGGAGGATAGTGAAGATAGTGAAGATTGGTGCACCCCAATCCGAAAATATTTAACTGACGGAACAACCCCCGTAGACACCTGGGAAGCTAGCCGGTTAGTAAAGCAAGCTGCCAGGTATACGTTGCTGGATGGCCAACTCTATAAACGTGGATTCTCTCTGCCCCTACTCAAATGCCTAACTAAGAAGCAGGGGTCCGAAGTGTTAGAAGAAATTCACGAAGGGATTTGTGGGAGCCACGCTGGGGGGCGAGCATTGGCATATAAAACGATCAGACAGGGCTACTACTGGCCCACTCTTCGCAAAGATGCCATCAGCTTCGCTCGAAGGTGTCGGAAGTGCCAACTTTTCACACCTAACATCCACTCCCCAGCCAACCAGCTTAAGTCGGTTTTCAGCCCATGGCCTTTTGCGAAATGGGGTATCGACTTGATCGGCCCATTTCCACCTGGTAGAGGCGGTGTAAAGTTCGCTGTTGTAGCAGTGGACTACTACACTAAGTGGGCTGAGGCCGAAGCTCTCACAACCATAACCCAGGAAAGGATGATCGGCTTCGTTTGGAAAAACCTGATCTGTAGGTTTGGACTCCCGCAGTCGGTCATCACTGATAATGGAAGGCAGTTCGACGGACAGAAGTTGAGGGACTTCTGCAGTTCATGGAACATCAAGAAGCACTACTCAACTCCATATCACCCCCAGTCGAACGGCCAAGTCGAGGCGGTAAACAAGATCTTGAAACACATATTAAAGCTCCGCCTCGAGGAAAAGAAAGGAAGCTGGGCACGAACTCCCGGAGGTCCTGTGGTCTTACAGAACTTCCTATAGGGCCAGTACCGGGGAGACCACGTTTGCCCTAGCCTTCGGGACTGAAGCCGTGATCCCGGTGGAGATTCAGAACAAGACGTGGAAGGTGGTGGGATATGATGAAGAAAAGAATGATGAAGCCTTGGCAGTAGAGAAAGATTTGATCGAAGAAACCAGAGCTTCATCAGAAATGAAAAACGCCACCTACAAGCGTAGAGCGGAAAAATATTACAACTCTCAGGTCCGAGACCGAAAGTTCAAGGTCGGCGACCTGGTGTTGAAAAAGAAATTGATGGCCCCACCAGGTGTATTCGGTTCAAATTGGGAAGGACCATTCCGAGTCACTACTGCTTGGCCAAACGGTACCTATGATCTAGAAGACGCAGAGGGCAAAGCTTCATCATACACCTGGAGCTCGGCACACCTAAAGAAGTTCTACCAATAGACTAGAATCCTGTAATACCTGTAATAGACTAGTCGAAGGTTTACATCGGGAATATAGATGGCAACCGATGTAAATTACGTTGCAATAAATAAAAATTCAGAAAAATTCCCAAGTGTTTGGATCTGTGCAGCCCTCCGATCAGGCGAGCTGCACCAGGTCGCCCATTACGCTAGCTCGCCAAGCCCAGCTCGCCCACATGCTCAAAAGTCTGCAATGTGCAAGGACCAAGGTCCCAAACGTTGTAATTAAATAGCTCGAAGGCAAAGGCTAAAGTGCCCAAGGTCGCGAAGGTACCCTTCGTAAAGGGTTGCTAAGCACCTACTGCCATAAGTTAGAAAAATTCACGAAAAAGACAAAAACGTCTAAGGCAAGGTTCATGAAACCCAATGGCCCAACGTGAATCAATCGAAGTGCAGTTCGCTGCCCTAAGTGGCCTAAGATGAACAATTCGCGGCCCTAAGTGGCATAAGACGAAGAATACACACTCTTAAAACAGAGGTACAATTCGTAGTCGAAAGTGACGTAAAACGAACGATTCGCTTCTCAAAGTAGAATAAGACGAACAATCATGTACCAGAAAAATAAACAAGAACGAGCTATTCAAGAAATTATAACGTAAAGGCACAAAGACGTAAATAATAAGAGTTAGACAAAAAATGTTCGACTTATATTCAAAAGATACTTAAGAAATTTTCAAGTCCAAAATATACTTGAAAAAATCCTAAGTATGAGTAGCAATGCTGGCCACAAAGGCCGACCAGCTAGCCATCTTTGAACTACAAAAAGCCCCTTCTGGGCGAGCTGCATATGCTGGGCGAGCTAAGTCTACTTCAACAAAAAAGTGAAGACTACAAAAATAGAGCTCCTTCTAGGCGAGCTATGGAGCCTGACGACCTACTACAACTTGGGAAATAAAAAGCTAATCTAAGAATGCGGTAAAAAGCCTATGTATCGGGGGCATCAGCAGTGGCAGGGGCGACCTGGGCACCGGGAAGGGTGAGTTCGGCCTCTGTGGTGATATTACCAGTCAGCCCACTGGCATCGAACTCGCCCAAATCAAGCATGGCATCCCCACATGCCTCCCGAAGTTGCTCCCCAGTGGGCGGAGTCTGCTCCTCTTGGTTGGCGACCTCTGGTTCATCCAGATTCAGTTCCGGCACTGGGATAGTATTAATGATCTTGAACCGAGCCGGAACAAAATCCAATGGAATTCCAAGTGCGGGGAGGTCGCCAATATCCAGCTCGGCGTCATCAGGGAAGGGGACCCTATCCAAGCACTCCTTGAACTCGCCCACTATGGCCTTCACCTCGTCATCATGGTGAGCTCGCGCCCACCAGAGGGCCCTCAGGACCTCGGCATAACACTGCACGAAGCCCCGATCCGAGGCCTCAGCTTTCGCAGCTACCAAATCGGCCGAAGTGACAGCACTGCTGCGTAGTTCAGCGACCTCAAGTGTCTTCGCCTCCAATTCGGCCCTTTGCCTCTCGCACTCGGCGTTAGAGCTCTTCACCAGGCCCCGCTGCAGTGCGAGGTCTTTCTTCGTGATCTGGTGGCTGTCGACCTCCAAGGCGAGCTGGACAGCGAACTCTTCTTCCTTCACTTTCATTCTCGCCTCAGCCTCCTGTTCGAGCCGGGCGAGCCGGCGTTGGGCGGCCTCAAGTTGCTCGAGGGCGCTCTGCTCGGCGGCCAACGAGGCCGCTGCCCTCTCTTCGGCGAGCTGCGCCAGTTTCTTCGCCTTGTCGGCTGACTCCGCCAACGCCAGCATTCGTTTGTTCCTATCAGAACGACCCGCCTCCAGCTCGTCAAGCTGCTCGAGAGCCTTCTGGTTGGCAAGCACCACCCTGCTCGCGTAGTTGGTTGAGAGAAGAAGATTCTCTCTCAAATCTTGGCTATTGACACCCGCCACCAGCGGAGTCTTCCAATGCCTCGGCATCTCGCTCACAGCATTCCGGGCTATGCCCGGAGGGAGATTCCGCATCGATGTGAGAGAACGAGATCGCTCAAAGGCATGCAGGGCCTCGTGGCGGTTAGGGAAGGCAATTGGGGCATAATTGCGAGATCAAAACAGATGGAAAATGTTAGAAAAATAAAACAATGACGAGCAAAAGGGAGTCAATTGGGCGAGCTACTTACTGAGCTCGGTCAGGGTCCCAGCCAAGCAGTGTATCATCGGTGGTTTGCACGCCGAATGGAGAGGGCGAGGGGGGCGAACTTCGTATGGGCGTGACCGCCAACGGGGCGGTGGATTGGACAGATCCCCCCTGCCCCGACCTCGCCGAGATCCTCTCAGCCCGGTCAGACTCCTCATCGACCAGGCCCGTATACCTAGTCCTCTTACGAGCCTGGATGTTTTCCTCACCAGCTCGGGACCCATCACCCCGTTGGGATCCTTTCTTTCCTCGACCCCGCTCTGAGGGGGCAACAGCTCGCCCGATACCTCGGCCGACCCTGGCGACCTCCGGAGCCTTGGATTTTTCGGGAGCTTTCTCCTTCTGGGCTCCCGACCCGCCTGCCTCGCCCCTTTTTTAGGCGAGCTCCGCCTTCTTGCTCGCCTCCAGTGCGAGCACGGACGGCGGGGCTAGTCTGTTGGGGTGAGGTGGGCCCATCTCGTATCGCTCCTTCACAGTTTGGTAGGCCTCGGGGACCTCGGCGATCGGGATAGCGACAAAGCTACCACCTGCACAAAAAATCACAAGTATCAGCACAATGAGCGAGATACCCCATAGGCGAGCTGCAAAGAGTTGAACCTGGGAGCTCGGGGCCTTGGATGTCAAGGTGGTGCGGCAGTGTGAGGAGCCCAGCGAGCCGCAGGCAATGGTGCGCGCACAGGTGGGCGACCTGTCTATCCTTCTCGCTCCTCAAATAGCAAATGGCGCGCACCACGTCGAACTGCTCCGACACTTTTGGCCTACCCCTGCTGGATTTGTGTCGCTTCGGAACTGCAAAAGGAAAGGAAATTAGAATTAGTATATCTAATTCAACCCACGCACACCGAAATAAGCGACCTACTGCTGGCTTCCCCATATCCCTCGGGAGTGGGGATACGGTCACCCCGCCCATGATACGTGCTGGAGGCTCGCCAGTCACCTCCTATGAAGAAAAATTGTTTCTTCCATTCACGGATTTTATTGGGCAGGTCCCCCAGAAATTTCTCCCCCGGACGTGCCTTCAGATAATAATATCCTGCGCCGTCCTGTGTCCGTTTGGTCACGGCGAAAACCTCGCCCAAGTCTGCCGAGGTCGTCGCATTCTCGTAACCCTCCAGCCCAAAAACGGACAGGGCGGCGAGAAGGTTGCTCCACGCGTTCGGTGTGAGTTGGGTGATGGCCAGATTATTGTCTGCTAGATATTGGCCAATAATCGGATGCAATGGCAACGAAAGCCCGGCCCTCAGAACATCTACATTCAGGGCGGTCATCCCCTCAGGAGGTGCGTCAGCCCGCTCATCCTTCATTGGAGCGTACATAAAGATGTCCAGGGGGATGCGATACTCCCTGCGTATGACTGGCAGGTCGCATTCATCAATTAGGCTCACCACCTCTCCGGCTTTGAACTCGGAGAGGGCAACTTCTTCCAGGTCGGCGAGGTCTGGGCGAGGTACCCTATTCGGGCAAGGGAAGCTCGCCGCATACTCGGCAATGTACTCATTCCAGTCAAACGGGTGAACCACCTGGGTGGGGACCTGGTACTCTACCAACTGGGGTTCCGGGAAACCGATACGGCGGAACCATTCGAGAGTAACTTCTTCCAGGTCGCCACCCTCCTCGCCGACCTCGGCACCACCCTCATCAACTTCCTCGGGCCCTTCATTGCCGCTAGCAACTCTTTCCTCTTGGGCGACCTCGCCACCCTCCTCCCATACCTCGCGGCACACGGAACTGGAGGCTCCTTCCTCCGGGTCGGGACGTAGCTCGCTGGGCAGTTCGCTGCGTGGTTCGCCGGACACCTGGCGAGCTACCGAGGTCGCCTCGGAGCTAGAGCCGATTTCCACATACGAAACCCGGGGTGGCTCATCCTCAGTCATTGGCCGTTTGTCAGGATTTCAGCCAGATAAGGTTCTACTTGAAGAGCGTGTCGACATGGTCTCAGAAAGTTCAAAAGTCCCGAAGTCCAAAATCCAATAGCTGAGGGTCAGGGAGATTCAAAGGTTCTCGGCACAATCCACGGTCCGAAATACCGTAATGACGAGGAACCAGCAGAAGAATCAAATAAAAGATAGAAGAGAAGGGAAAGAAGATCGAATCCTACCTTGAAGAGCCTTCGAAAATCCGTCGAGCACAAGAAAAATCGGTCGCCGGGAAAGCTCTGGAATTTGAAATGCAAAAAGTGAAGAAATGAATCCACCTCACCCTATTTATAGACGTCGGGGCGAGGTGCAATATTCGCGAAATGCAAGGGCCTGTCTGCAAAAATTCAAAAGATAGCATTATTGTGGGCGGGAACCGAGGCCTCAAAAGGCGTGCATGACCCCTGGATTCCCGCACCACGTCGGCCAGAAGCAACCACCTGGGTTGAGTTCGCTTGTCAACCCAACAATCGTCCATAGGTAGTTCGCCATGTTTTAAGTTTTCCAGCTCGCTTGCACATTCGACGAGGTCATGGTGCATGCGAGCTGGGGGGCAAAATGTTGATATGGCGAACTAACACTATCGACGTGGGGCAATTACGCAAGGCTTAGCAGGTCGCCAGGACCCACCAGGATCCTGGAAGATGCGGAGCTCGCCCACATGGAGGTAACCTACAAGCGGAGCTCGCCCAGAGCTCGCCTTTTATCCCTGGAAAGGTCTCGCCGAGCTCCATCATCGCATAACGTCCGTGGGCCGCGCAAGGCACCAGAGCTCGCCCTGGAGCTCGCCCAAACCGCCTAGGCTCATCTCCGAAGCTCACCGACGAGCTCGCCTATCAGTCGAGTAGAACTCCGATGGTGTGCTCTTTTTCCCTCCGTCCGGTTTATCCACAAGGGTGGTTTACGGCGAGGTTTTTAATGAGGCCCATCTGGTCTAAGGCATAGTAGTAGGATGAGGTATGATAAAGGGAGCAGTGTGAGAGACCAAGACGAGGGTAAGGAACCCTCGTCAACACCGGAAGCCACATAGGCTCGTAAGGTGCCGTCTCACACTCGCACGCCTATAAATAAGACCTCTCTTGTACTATTCAAAAAAGGCTCACAATTCTGAAAATCAATACTACTACTCTTGCAATATTTCTCTCTCTAAACTCTCCACTCTCTCTCCTCATATTTTACATCCAAGAACACAAATTCTTGGATTATTGTTTGATAGGATTAACATGATATAAAGCCACATAAACAAACGTTGTTAACAAATTCTATCAACAATTTGGCGCTAGAAGAAGGGCGTGGTCGAACCTGAAAATTGAGAAATCTTCAAGAACAAAAATTAGGGTTTGTTGAAGATTTGAAGATTTGAAGGTGTTCTTGACAAAACTCAAGAACACTTGAAGATACACACACATCTTCATCCCCTGAACAAAGAATCCAGATTTCTGGACAAAAACCCGAATTTTTGGATTTCACAAAATCGGTCCGGAACAAGTTTTCAAACGCGCGCGTGCACACGAATAAACCGAATTTCGGACAATTCGTCACACGCAAGGCTAGACGAAAACTTGCACAGCTCCACCTAAGCTGGACGATAACCATCCAGGCGACCTCCATCACCCCGGCGACCTCCCACCACTTCGACGCCCCTCAGCGAGTTACCCCCTCCGAAACCCGAAAATGGCCAACACTCGAGCCGCCAAGGGACAGACCTCCGCAGCTGCGGGAAGGTCTAGAGGGGGCAATCAAAACCAGGTCGAGGTGGAGACCTCACACCAGGTGGTGGAGACATCACAACCGCCTCGCCAGAAAAGCCCCGCAGCTCCGCGACCTCAGCGAACTGCGGCAACCCAGGAAGACTTAGCTCCCGCTCTGAGGGACTTGGTCAGCAATCCTGACGAGCTCCGACGCACCATCGCGACACTACAAAGGTTGCAGCAGCGACAACAGGACGAGCTCGCCCTAGTACCTAGGCGAGCTCCAGCCGCCGATTCCAGGGAGCAGACCAGGCCCACCCAGGGCACCCAAACAAGGGGAGACTACAGCGTACTCCCCACCGAGCAGGAGGCGAGCTCGACACAAGCTCGCCAGCGCAGGGAGAGGACCGGTAAAGCCAAAATGGGGGAGGAGGGTCCCGCTCCTTACACTGGAAGGGAGCCGGCCTACACCGGGGCGTCTGGCACCCACCAATCTCAAAGGAGGGAAGTCCTCCAAGGCCGCCTGGGCCCGAGGTACGAAGAGAATGAGCGTGCGGCAGCCCCAGCTGCGTCCCAGGGGGACTCTGACCAGCAGCCGCGCAGGTCAGCCCACAAAAGGCTAAGGAGGCCCGCCACTGACCGGTTGGGCCCCCACGGCGGATGCTAATTCCAGCCCGTCACTGAGAGGTCACCCCAGAGTGAGGCACCTCGGGGACGTGCGTCCGCGAGACGCACGACCTTTGAGCACCCTCCGCCGGAGGTAACCCGTGATGACGAGCTGGCCTCACTGAAAAAGGTCGTTGAAATGCTGCAAGTACAGGTAGCAGCTAAGTCTGGCGGACCTGACGCCACGACTCTCCCCACCTCTCCATTGGCACCTGCCATCCTCCGCGCACCGGTCCAGAAGAAAATCCAATTTCCGGTGATGTCCGCGTACGAAGGAGAATCAGACCCAAAAGTCCATCTGGCCAAGTACGCGGATTTCATGATTTCTATCGGCGCCACAGACTCCACCCAATGCCGAAATTTCCCGCTGACCCTAGGGGACCGAGCTCACCGTTGGTTCTCCTCACTCGCCCCGGGGTCAATCTGCTCATTTGGCCAACTCTCGCGGGAGTTTCTGGCCCATTTCTCTGGGTTTGGATCTTACCTTACCCAGAAGCACCGACTCGCCAACATCCATCAAGGCGAGAATGAAACCGACCAGCAGTACCTGGAAAGGTTCGATAAGATTCTGCTGGAAGGCGAGCCGGTAAGCGATGACACTAAGGTCGTCGCAGCAATGGGCGGACTCAGGAGGGGCACCGACCTCTGGAAGGAAATGCACCTCGCATGTCCCAACACTTATAGCGAATTCCGCCATAAGGCGGGGGTGTATGTGGCTATGCAGGAGGCACTACTGAAAGAAGTTGGTGCCCACGAGGAAAAGAAGCCCTACTGGAAGAAGTCTGGGGGCACCTACAAAGCCCCCCGGAACTTAAAGGCCTTCGGCGAGGGAGACGAGTTCAAAGATAAGCTCAACCAGGTCCTCGCAGTCTCCGTCGACCACGTCTTCACTGCCGTCCAAAGCAAGGCCATGCTGGAGGAGCCAAGGCGGATCCGCCAGGACCGCACGAAACTCAACCCCAACAAATTCTGTGCCTACCATCAGGCCATCGGCCACTTCACCAGCGAGTGCCGCGATCTCCTCAAGCAACTCTGGAAATTTTACGAGGAGGGGAAATTGGCCGAGTTCGTGAAGAAGGCCCCAGCCAAGAGACCAAGGTTCGAGAGGAGGGCCACCTCCGATGACGAAGAGGAGGAGGGGGACCAACCTGGCCCCCATCACAGACGGAGGGCACCTCCCCAACCTCAGCAAAATATGGAGCCGACTCGGGAACTCTTGGTTCTTGAGGAGGAGATCGGAGCCGCGGGAGGCCTCCGGGATGGAGGATTCTCCATATCTAGGAGAAAGAGGAAGGCCGAGATCCGGGCCATAAATCAAGTCCAGGAAGGCAGCTCCGGCCCCTGGTCCGCCTCGCAGCTCGTTGACGAGCTAACATTTTCTTCTGCGGACCTGGAGGGGGTACTGATGCCTCACAACGACTCATTAGTGATAACCGCTGACATCATGAACGTCCGAGTTCACAGGCTGCCTGTAGACACCGGCGCATTCACCAACATTCTCTTCAAATCCACCTTGGATGCCTTGGGTGATTTTGAGTCGTACCTGGAACCTAGCAATGCTAGAATAGTGGGGTTCGGAGAGGCTGTAACCGTCCCCCTAGGTAGTGTTAGGTTGAGCGTCCAACTTGTATCGGCTGAGGATCCCGCAAGGAGACTGACTAGGCTCATAGATTTCCTGGTTGTCGACCAGCAGTCCTCCTACAACGGGTTCCTTGGCCGCCCTTTTATTAATGAATTCAAAGCGGCGTGTTCGACCTACTACTACTGTTTAAAATTTCCAACTCCGAAGGGTTCTGGAACTATAAAAGGTGACCAGAAAAAGGCTCGAGAGTGTTTACTCCAAATCAAAGATAGCCGGGTCAAGAGGTCCGTTACGCAAGTCCACATCCTCGAAGAGGACGTACAAATCAACCAAGGTGTTGGACCTGTGCCGAACACACAATCGACACCAATGGGGGACGAGGAAGAAACCCGACTGTTGAAACCTGCGCGGGGATCGGTAGCTGCGCAGGGACAGCAACCTACTCCCATGCAGGTAGTCGATGAGGCACCAGGTGGAGGACCTGCGGGAGGTCAAGAACCAACGCCCATGGACGTTGACCCAATTCCTCGAGTCACCATACCATCCCAAGCTGACAGACCACCGGAAGAGTCCACAGCTGATGAGCTCGCCCAAGCTGAAAGCCAACCCGAAGACCTCGAACCGCGCATAGGCCACGAGCCTGCACGGATGTCACATGAGGAGTGGGACGAGCTCATCAACGACCCGAGGTGGAAATGTCAGAAGAGAAAAGCAACCCCCATGGAGGAGTTGACGGCACTCCCGGTGGACCCGGAAAGGGACTTAGAACTTTTTGTCGGTTCTGAGTTACCTGAACCGTACCGGTCGAGGATGGAGCTATTTTTGATGTCCAACCTGGACGTATTTGCCTGGTCCCATGAAGACATGACGGGGATCCCGTTGGAACATGCTTGCCACAAACTTAACATAGATCCGACGAAAAGACTCGTACGCCAGAAGTGAAGAAAATATGGACCAGACAAGTACGCAGCTCTAGCAGTTGAGGTGGAAAAGTTGTTAGGCAACCAGCTCATCAAGGAGGCATTGTGTCCGCAGTGGGTCGCGAACCCCGTCCTGGTGAAGAAACACAACGGGACTTGGCGACTCTGCATTGATTTCACGGACCTGAATAAAGCATGCCCGAAGGACAACTTCCCACTACCTCACATTGACCAGCTGGTGGACAGCACTGCAGGCCATGAAATGATGACATTCATGGACGCTTTTGCAGGCTATCATCAGATAGCTCTGCACCCGGAAGATCAGGAACACACGGCGTTCTACACCAACAAGAACATGTACTGCTGGGAAAGAATGCCGTTCGGACTCATCAACGCCGGAGCTACCTACCAAAGATTGGTGAACAAAATGTTTGACCAACACATTGGCGAATCCATGGAGGTGTACGTGGACGACATAGTTGTCAAGAGTTTGAGAAAGGAGGACCACCTGGACCACCTGAAACAAACCTTCGACATACTGCGCCACTACAACATGAAGTTGAACCCCAAAAAGACCAGCTTCGGCGTACACTCTGGGAAGTTCCTGGGGCACCTAGTTAGCCAGCGGGGAATCGAGGTCAACCCGGCACAAGTCCAATGCATAATTGAAATGGGGAGCCCCGACTCCATCCAAAAAATTCAAAGACTAACTGGATGCATGGCGGCCCTTAACAGATTCATCTCCAGGTCCGGCGATAGAAATCATCCATTTTTCGAGGCGATTAAAGCAAACACACGGAGGTACAAAGAGGCGGCCAAAGCCAACGAGCTCCACCTCAAAAACCACTTCGTCTGGACAAGTGAATGCCAACGAGCCTTCGAAGACATCAAAACATACCTGGCAGACACGCAGATTCTGTCAAAGCCAATACCTGGAGAGAAGCTGTATATTTACCTAGCCGCGTCGGAGGTGGCCATCAGCTCCG
Source organism: Prunella vulgaris (assembly GCA_026898435.1). Classification (NCBI taxonomy): domain Eukaryota; kingdom Viridiplantae; phylum Streptophyta; class Magnoliopsida; order Lamiales; family Lamiaceae; genus Prunella; species Prunella vulgaris. Next base: position 15,484 of record JAPKLY010004187.1, read on the forward strand.
TCCTGGTCCGAGAAGAGGCGAAAACACA
>JAPKLY010004188.1:0-15505 GCA_026898435.1 Prunella vulgaris
AGTTTTTAGGTTTTTTAATTTTTAGATTTTGAGTTTAGGGTTTTAGCTTTGTAGTTTGGGCTTAGGGGTTTTGGGTTTGGGGTTCAGGGTTTGGGGTTTAAGGTTTAGGGTTTAGGATTTAGGGTTTTTGGTTTTGGGTTTTGGGATTAAGTGTTTTACAGTTTAGGATTTAGGGTTTAGGGTTTAGAGGTATTGGGGTTTATAGTTTACAGTCTATGGTTTTAAGGTTTAGGAAGGGTTTCGGGGCTTAGAGAGGGTTTTGGGATTTAGGGTTGGTTTTAAGATTTTGGGTTTTACGTTTTGGGTTTTGGGTTCTGGGTTTGGGGTTTAGAATTTTGAGTTTTCTGGTGTTTGAGTTTGGTGTTTGGGCTTTGGTCTTTGGGTTTGGGGTTTAGCGTTTATGGTTTTTGGTTTTGGGATTTGGGGTTTGGGGTTTAGGGATTTGGGGTTTTGATTTTGGGATGGGGATGGGGTTGGGGTTTTGGGTTTAGGGTTGTAGGGCTTAGGGCTTGGGCGTTCAGGGGAAAGGTTCGGGGTTCAGTGTTTGGGATATGGGGTTTAGTGTTTAGGGGTTAAGGGTTAAGGGTTTGGGTTTTGGGGTTTTGGTTTAAGGTTTTGGATTGTGAGTTTTAGGGTTTATGGTTTAGGGGTTTGGTGTCAAGCCCTAAATTTCTATACCTTTCAATTCAGCAGAAGTCTTACTTTTAAATAATAATTTAATAAAAAATAAATTTTAGAACGTGAACCCTCATACTTGGAATAAAATTTCTTTTCTTTAAAAACCTTTTTTGAACTAAATCAGAGTAATATAATTCTAATAAATAAATCCTACATTTAAAATACATAGCCCATTTTATATAATCATAGAAATCATGAAATACCATCTCAAATATAATTAACATAATTCACATGTGAAACTAACTTATTTTAATATCATGCAACATTTAGAACATCAATTAAATCATTTAATAACTCATAAATAATTCGTGGAACAGCAGCTGGTGTCAAATTCGAAATAAAGTCCAGTGGTGTATTCATCAATACATGGTGTGTTCGAAAATAGTCCACTAACTAATACAAAATTCACTTTCTCTAATACTATTATCTTGCCATACAATATAAGACCTCTAAATATTCAAATAAATCATACTAAACATCATATAAAAAGTTGCCACAAAAATCCCTTTTAAAAACGTATGAAAAGCTCGTAAAATAAAGTTAAAGGACTAAATTAAATCTGGAATTTTAAAACATATTTTCTCTATGTTTGGAGACCAAATAAACTCAATATTTAATGGCAAATAAACTGCCATAACTTCGAAAATAGGCTGGTCATGAAATTGATATTTTTAAAACAAGGAATTTAAGGACTAGAACCACATAACGGACCAAATTTAAATCCTCGACTTTTACTAGGTAAAAACTCACAAAAATTTGCCAACATGCATAATAAATCATGGCAATAAATCTATTAAAATTTCGAATTTAATGGTGTTATAGATCGTGACTTATCAAGCATGCAAATCTAAGGACTATATCTAATTCCTTAAGACAATTAATCACTTAAATTCAACACATGACCATACTCAATAAAAATCATCCAGTAGCCTCATCATCTTAATAAAATATTTTATCAACTAAATCCTAATATTCATGCAATTTAACACAAATCATAATTAATAAAAATACCTCATTAAAATCCATAATAAAAGTCCCATAATTCATCAAACCATAGAAATCCTAATCCAATCATCTACGTGTCCATGCACTCAACTAAATAAAATATGCAAACTTCCCAACATGTGGAAATACACATAGTGCCGAAAATATAAGGAAAAATTCGCAAACATTAAAAAAAATCCTACTTGGTTTTTATTAAAACTTCATCCTTTATCTTCTCTTTACTCGCATCACATCCACCCTCCTCCGCATTGTCGATCTCGTAGCCTTAATCATGATAATCTAAAAATTTATTTGGTGAAGGGGTGAGTAATTATAAATAATCACTTAGTGGAGATAGTTAGTTCGAAATCTAAATATAAAGGACACGAAAACATGTAAACATACCCATCATTCTTAACATGTGATACGACTCTTGTATCTAAACTTTTTGTACTATCTGAGTACCTTGTGCATTATCTGAATGCCTTTAACATAGATTGATACTATCTGAGTATCCATAACATAGATTGATACTATCTGAGTATCCATAACATATTAGCACATAAACACATAAACGCATCAAACTAAACATTTAAAAATTGAACTAGAATGTACAATTTTTCACCGTTTAAACCCCCACCTTTGATTGTCTTGAAAATTAGAGATGTGTTGTACGTTGGCTTGCTAAATCCTTGCTCGAAATCCTACTCCTTCTTCCTCAATAAAAGCTCACGAAACTACCCTCTCTATTTTGCCTAAAAGCTGCCGAAAATTTAGTCCTCTAACTTCATAATTGCCGATTTTTAGGTGCTATAGGGACAGGTCGAATTTTGTGGTGTAAAGGGTTATGAAGTCATGATCAATACATATATAGGGATGGAAAATTGTGTAGGGTTTGCATAAGGGCTGGCCGAAAATTGAAGAAAGAAAAGGAAAGGAATTGGCCCACTATCTTGATGAATCTCTTATACCAAACTTGGCAACTTATTTCCATAAATAACAAATCCTTACTAACTCTTTATTTTCATGATACTTGTTAGGATATCTATGTTAGATGTTTTGATGATATAAACCAATCAGCTTGTAATAGGACCAGCTGAACATGTTAGTCAGCTGATGAGTAGTTAGGATTAGATAGGTTCAAGTGAGGGGGAATCTACCTTGCTGCCTAGAAGATCCGAAGCTATCATAGAAGAGAAGACTAGCTGAGACCTTGTGGACTTAGCCGATTTTAGAAGACAGAAGATTTAAGCAGCTGACACTGGAGCATCGAGAGCAGATCATCAGAGAAGTTAACATCAGCCGATAGTTGAAGAGCAGATCAGCTGATATCAGAAGATTAGCTGATCAGCTGAGAGCACGTCGCAGACAAGACAAGGACCATAGATAAAAGACTTATTCAAACGAAGTCAAGAAAACCAGCTGAGGTGCACACCAGCAGACTTGCACATCAGCTGAGGTCCAAGTATCAGCAGACTGATACACCAGCTGAGGAGACAGATCAGCTGAGGTTTTGTGCTCAGCCCAGATTCTTCGGAATCAATTTTAAGGGTTAACTTGCGACATAAAAGGAAGATTCCCAGAGTAGAAGATCAATCAATCAAGGGGACAAACTTGATTGACTGAAGATCGTGAAGATTGACGGGAATCAAGAAGGAAATTCAATCAATCACATTGATTGATTGAATACGAGATTATAGGATCTCAGATTTCTAGTTCATTCCAACGGCTAGTTATTTGATCCTATAAATTAGAGTAATAGTGATAATTTCAGTATTGGATTTACACGCACATTAAGCTAGCCAATACTCTGTCAGTTTTATCACTTACGCTCAAAAACACCATCCATACTTATCCTTTGTAAAAGCTTTGTAGAAGTTGTAAGAAGTCAATAGCAATTATAGCATTGACAAGTTGTAAAGAGAGTAGTACTCTCAAAACTGTGTAAGTAAGTGAGTAAGTGAGTTAGTGGAGAGCCCCTCAAGTCCAAGTTGGATTGAGGAGAGTGGATGTAGGACAGTTGGTCCGAACCACTATAAATCCCCTATGTCTCTTCGTATTTCTTTCTGTTCTTATTTGTGCACATCACTTAAAAACCGATTTTCTTTAAAAACGTTTCCGCACTATTCACAGCGCACTACTTTCAAATTCAGACTACCTCAAGTAGTCTGCTGATTTTCTGTATAAACCGGTAAAATTGAAAAAGGTTTTTGAATCCTTACAAGTCTATTCAACCCCCCCCTTCTAGACTTGTTCAAGTGTATTCTTCCCTAAAACCTGCCTTTGGGACCAACAAGTGGTATCAGAGCTGTGTGTCCAAAAGACCACAGCCTGAGAAAGCTTTTGGTGGTCACCTGGACAAATCCCTGAAAATCTGTTTTTAGAAAAATCTGTGTGCTTTTTATCTAACCACTTGCAGATATGTCTTCCTACAAAAAGAGTGGATCCAAGACAAGGAAGTTGCCTGAATTCTCCATAGAGGATTATGATTACTGGAAATTCAGAATGGAGAATCACCTTGGAGCCATTCATGATCGGATGTTAGATGTTCTGGAGGAAGGGCCAATCAAGTTCTTCTGGGAAGGAATAAGTGATGGCAAGACTCCAGAAGCTGAAATCAGTGAAAGAAGGAAGACAGAGAAGAAGAAGAGTGAACTAAACGATGCTGAAAGAAAACTCTTCAACCTCGATCAAGTGGCCAGAATATAAATCATTGAGACACTCTCCAAAGAATATATAGAGAAAATCAAGACGTGCAGAACCGCTAAGGAGATGTGGGAGAAACTCTCCTTGATGTGTGAAGGGACAGATCAAATCAAAGAGAACAAGCTTCAAGCTGTTCTACATACCTTTGACACATTTAAAATGAAAGCTGATGAAACCATTGATCAGCTAGATATGAGGCTGACAAACATACTGAATAAGGCAAGCTCCTTAGGAAAGGATTACTTTAATAACAAAATTCTGAGATCTCTTACTCCTAGATGGAGAGTGAAGGTGACAGTAATTAAAGAGACAAAGAATTTATCTGAGATGAGTCATCATACACTGCTATCTCATCTGAAGGCACATGAGTTCGATATCCAAGAAGAAGATCAAGAAGATGAGACTCCAACTTCATCAGCCACAAAGAATGTTGCATTCTCTGCTGCAGCTGATAGTCAAGAGAAGTCCTCTGCTCCAGAGGACATGAGCTTAAAGGAGCAACTTGCTTTATTGACCAAGAAGTTTGACAAGATGTCAAACAAGTTTCAAAAGTATAGATCTCATTGGAAGAAGAATAAGAGTGATACTTCCAGAAGATACCAGAAGTCATCTGATGCCATAAGACCATCAGATGAACAGGAGACCAGATATAAGTCTCCAGAGAGAAGGAGGGAACCAAGTCCCAGAAGAGGAGGAGATGGTGTCTGTTTCACTTGCAACAAGCCAGGACATCTCAGTTATGATTGTCCTCAACTTACTTCAAGGGAGAGAGAAGAGAAGAGGATCAAGAGAGATCACAGGTTCGCTGATAAGAGAGCTCTGCTGGCAGAGGAGAAGAAGAAGGATATCAGCTCATCCTCGTCCTCATCTGATTTTGAATCAGAGGATGACATCTGCCTTATGGCTAAGGTGGAAGAGGTAAATTCTCCTACCCCCTCTGTTAGCTCATCTTGCTCCTCTACCTATTCTATGGAGTCAGATATACACAAGTTGTTATCTGATCTCCAATCCTCCTTAAAAGTTTGTTCTAAGCTGGAAGAGGAGAACTCAAGTCTGAAAGCTGAAGTTTCAAGCTTGAGACAAGATCTGGAAAGTGCTAGACTACCAGTGATATCCTATGACTCACAAGCTAACAAGTCTGCTGACTTAATAGCAAAATGTGAAGAACAGAAGAAGCTGATAGAAAAGCTACTTTCTGATAACACTGTCTTAAGTGAAGAACATAATCTGCTGACAGCTAAGTTCGATGAACTCTTCAAGCAGAATGAACTGATAACCAAAAATTCACAGCAGTTTCAGCTGAAAGTGGATCAGCTAACTAAGGCAAAAAATGCCGTGTCTGAAATAGCTGAATCCTCACAAACTGTGAATGATAAAAGGGGTCTTGGTTATCCCAAACCCAAACCACAAAAGAAGAAGAAAGGTGACAGTGGATTAATTAGGGATCCTCGAAAGGGTAAAGGGCCAGCTGAGCCTGCATCTGGATCAGAAGGGCAGAAGAGCAGAGGGACAGAAAAGGTCCCAGCTGGACAGAAGAGCTCCAAAGCTCAGAAGTCTGCTGGTGATCAAAAGGTTTCAACAGAGCAGAAGAGTACTCAAACTCAGAAGCCTGCTGACAACCAACATAAGTCCAAAGCTCAGAAGTCTCGATATCAGAAGAAGAATCCAAGTCATAGCTCAGCTAAGACAAAGAGACCTCAGCAGAATCAGCAGAGGAATGATAAGTCTGGGTCATCTCAGCAGAGTAAACCCAAGCGAAACAGACCTCAGCCCTGGGTTACTTTTAATGTAACCAAAGTAGGCAAGCCTTCACCGGCTAAAGTTTATGAGTCATTCGGAGGCTCAAGCCGAAATTATCCTTTTGAGCAACCCACCTATAAACCTGCTGTTATCACTCATCGCCCCAGAAAAGATCCTCTGAGGGAGATGATTTTTGTGGACAAATATGGTAGAAGGTTGAGATCTCCTAAACCTCATAAGGATGATCTCTACCTGTGGATCCAGAAAGTCGATACTAACCAATCAGGACCCAAAGATAGGGTACCTAAAACCTGAGTTTTAATTTCAGGATAACTCTAGCCCTATAGAAAGAGGAGAAGCCAAAGGCCATGTCTGGTACATTGATAGTGGTTGCTCGAAGCACATGACCTTTGAGAAGCATCTTCTCCAGAACTTTGTAACGCTGGATGGGCCTAGAGTTGTGTTCGGTGACAATAATTTTGGAGTCACCAGAGGAGTAGGCACCCTACTGATCAAAGGAACAAGAGTTGAAGAAGTCTACTATGTAGAAGGGCTCATGCACAATCTTCTGTCTGTATCCTAATTCTGTGACAAGGGATATTCAGTAAGATTTTCTAAGAAATCTTGTCTTGTTATTAATGATTTAAATGAGCAGGTGCTACTAACTGGCCTCAGAAGAGGTAATATGTATCTTGCAGATTTTGCAAGCTGTCCAGCTGACTCATGTTTGGTCGCTAAAAGCTCATCAGAGATCAGCTGGCTTTGGCACAAGAGGTTAGGTCATCTGAACTTCAAGACTCTCAACAAGGTTGCAAGGAAGGGTCTAGTCAGAGGTCTACCAAATGAGGTGTTTGCATCTGAGAAGAAGTGTGATGCCTGTCAGAAAGGGAAGCAGACTAAAGCCTCATTCAAGGATGTGCAGAGTACTTCAACAACGAAAGCACTCCAGCTGCTTCATATGGATTTGTTTGGACCTGTCTCACCTCTTAGTTTCAGTGGAAGGAAGTACACACTGGTGATTGTTGATGACTATACAAGATTCACTTGGGTAGTGTTCTTGTTTAAGAAGAATGAGACTATGGTCAAGATGCTGGAGTTGTTCAAGAGGATTCAGAAGGAGCTGGACCTCAGCATAGTCAGAATCAGAAGTGATAAAGGTACTGAGTTTCTTAACTCTGTTGTTTCTGACTACTGCAGGGATAATGGTATTCAGCATGAGACATCAGCTGCCAGAACACCTCAGCAAAATGGGTTAGCTAAGAGGAGAAACAGAACCCTCAAGGAGGCAGCAAGGACTATGTTAGCTGAATATCAGACTCCTCAAAGATTTTGGGCAAAAGCCATCAATACTGCCTGGTTCATCCAAAATAGGTGTCTACCAGTCAAGAGACATAGGAAGACTCCTTATGAAATGTACAAAGGTAAAACTCCTAACCTTTCCTCTGTCCATACTTTTGGGTGTAGGTGTTTCATCCATGACAATGGAAAGACTAAGTTAAAGACTTTTGATGCTAAGGTTGCTGAAGGAATATTCTTAGGATATTCTGGAAGTAGCAAAGCTTATAGAGTCTTTAATAAAGTCTCTCTCTGTGTGGAGGAAACACCCCATGTTGTATTTGATGAATCTTTTCATGAGTACAGCAAGGAGAAGCTAGCAGAAGAGGTGGATCAGCTGAATCTGTCAGAAAAGCCAGATCTGATTAAGGTGGTAGTACCAAGGATAGAATCAGACTCAGATTCAGATGATGAGCCCAAATCAGCTGATAAGCCCTCATCAGCATCAGGTGATGGCACATTGACTCCTGACACTAACCAAGGGGGAATTTCAGACAAGACCCAAGAGGAGCAGACTATGGCACCTCAAAGGGGCAAGAAGACATTGTCTGATTTCCCAGCTGAACAGATTCTAGGAGATCCAAGTGTAGGTGTTCAGACCAGAAGAAAGCTAAACTTGGGTGCTCAATTCAGCTGTTATGTGTCTCTGATAGAACCCAAAAATATCCATGAAGCTCTTGAAGATCCAAACTGGATTGTAGCTATGCAAGAGGAGCTAAATCAGTTTGCAAGACAAGAAGTTTGGACCCTAGTAGAGAGGCTCAAACATCAGAAGGTCATAGGCACTAAGTGGGTATTTAAGAACAAAAAGGATAAAAATGATGTAGTGGTAAGAAACAAGGCAAGGCTAGTAGCTCAGGGGTATTCACAGTCAGAGGGGATTGACTATGATGAGACATTTGCTCCTGTGGCAAGACTAGAAGCCATTAGATTGTTTCTGGCCTACGCTGTTTTCAAAGGGTTCAAGGTATATCAGATGGATGTCAAGTCAGCGTTTCTGAATGGAATCCTGGCAGAAGAGGTTTATGTGGAACAGCCACCAGGATTTGAGATTGGGAACAAGGTTTATAGGTTGCAGAAGGCTTTATATGGACTAAAGCAGGCACCTAGAGCTTGGTATGATACTCTATCACAGTTCCTACTGGATAGTGGATTCAGTAAAGGAAAGATAGACAAAACCTTGTTCAGAAAGGAAGACGGAGATGATATTCTCTTAGTGCAGATCTATGTGGATGATATCATCTTTGGCTCCCCCAACAAACTGATGTGTGATGAGTTCAGCAAGCTGATGACCAGCAAGTTTGAAATGTCCATGATGGGGGAGATGACTTATTTCCTTGGACTGCAGGTAAAGCAGATGTCTAATGGAACGTTCATTAGCCAAGCTAAGTATGCCAAGAATTTGATAGAAAAGTTTGGAATCAGCAGCAGCAGAGAAGCTAAGATTCAAATGATGGCAAACTTTAGCATGGATCCAGATGAGGCTGGTGAGAAAGTAGATCAGACACACTATAGGGGACTTATTGGTTCTCTGCTGTATCTCACTGCCAGCAGACCTGATATCAACTTTGCAGTAGGGGTGTCTGCAAGGTTTCAGGCAAACCCTAAGAAATCTCATCTGGAAGCAGCAAAGAAGATTGTAAAGTATTTGAAGGGTACTTACAATCTAGGCCTCTGGTACCCAGCTGATGACAATTTTCAGCTGAGTGGGTATTCAGATTCTGACTATGGAGGGTGCAAAATTGATAGGAAGTCAACCTTTGGCACATGTCAGTTTCTGGGAAGTAAGCTGATATCTTGGTTCTCCAAGAAGCAGACTTCAGTAGCTACTTCTACAACAGAGGCAGAGTACATGGCTGCTGGTAGTTGTTGTTCTCAGCTGCTCTGGATCAGACAACAGCTGAGGGACTACCATGTGATCACAGAAGAGATACCCATTTTCTGTGATAGCACAAGTGCAATAGCCATTACTCAGAATCCTGTTCTCCATACTAGATGCAAGCATGTGGACATAAGACATCATTTTCTTCGGGATCATGCTGAGAAATGAGATATCAGGATGGAGAAGATTCATACGGAGAAGCAGAGAGCAGATGTGCTTACCAAACCCTTAGCAGAGGTAAGATTCAGAGAATTAGTAGCAGAGTTAGGAATGATAGATGGAGGGGCAGTTCTATAGAAAGAATGTTTTTGGGTAAATGGGTAGTCAGCTGGTACCCAGCTGAGGACTATTCTACTGAAGTAATCAGCTGATCCTCACAACAGCTGATCTGGTATGTCTACTTAATCTTTCCTTTCTTTTCTCTATCTTGGTATGTCTAACTTGATACAGGGATAAGTAATGAAAGTCAGACAAGGCCACTTTGCTTCAGCTGGTCCATGACAGCTGACATTAAAGACCCAAATGAGCAGAAAAGATTTTCATAAGGATCGCTCTTATCAGCTGATTTTGCCACGTCAGCATCTCGATAAGTATTTCTATGATCTTTATGTCGGTTTTTAAAATTCTATTTTAACTATCAAATCTTTTCAACAAAATTTAATAAATCCCAAATTTCTAAAATTATTTTAGAAAACTGGCAATCAAATCTTTTTGTTTACGAAAAATCGGGGATTTATTACCTTTTTCAAAATAAGGTGTCAGTTGTAATTAATTTAACACCGTCTAAATCTTCTCAAAAAGTGCTTTCATCATTACCTTTTTCAAAAAGGGGAATCTTTTGAGGCGGTCAAAACCTTTCGAAATCCTGACACCCACGCATCACCTCCAAAATACTCAAAGGTCATTTATTCTGGACCTTTGATTTATGTGATGCAAGATACAAATCTACGATCAAAACTGATCGGTTTTAATTTTGGAAAAACTGCTCATATCTCTCGATACTTATATATACCCCTTTAACTTCTTTCTGAAAACTTCTGTTCCTAAATCTTTCTGCCCGAAGCTTTCCTGCATACTATTCTCTCTGCAGTCAAACCCTGTTTTGAAGGTATGGCATCTAAGGCAATGCAAAAACTCTTCAAGGAAAAGATGTATGCAGAGATGTGTGTCGATTTCGACACGACTAGGGTTCCTAAAATTAGAGAAATCTTAAACCTTCTCCAACATCAAAATCTCCGAACCTTCATCTCCATGACCCCCCCTGACCATAAAACCCTAAATTTCTATGCCTTCCAATTCCTTCTTAGGGCCCAGTTCAGCACAGACTCCATCGGCTCCTTGGTTGATGAAGTAGCTGTTGTTATCTCCAAGGATGCTGTCGCTGATATCTTTGGCCTATCCTCCACTGGTGTCCAACCTCACAAATACAAGGAAGCTGTCTACCTGGAGACTTTTCAGTTAATGGCCAGGACGAGTTACAGGGACACCACCACGAACCTGAAGAAATCCATGCTGAGAAGGCGGTTTCGGTTCCTGATGGATGTGGTGACCAAGGTCATCTTGGCGGAATAGGGGAGTTTGGACGCCATTACCAAACTCAGCCTGAGTGTGGCCCGCACTATTCTCGATGGGGTGCAAGCAGACTGGGTGAGTCTGCTATGGTTCCACCTGGAACAGGAGTCCAAGAGGTGCTTGGTGAAGGAGGTGAATGGGGAACAGATTTACAGCTTCAAATCCAAGTGTTCCATGGCCACCAAGATCACTATTCTTCTGAATCATCTGCTGCCCCAGCATGAGTGGGATGAGGAATGGGTTGTTGAGTACAACCACACCAAGTTCTTAAGGGGAAGTAACTTGGACATCATTGGGCCAGCTGACTCAGATTCCGATGCTGATACAGTAGCGGTTGCCCCTGGTCCTTCTGCTGGTCATGGGAAGAAGCAGAAGAGGAAGGCTCCAATGCCTGCTGGAGGTGGTAAAAAGAAGAAATCCAAGAAAGAAACCACTCCAATTCAAAGGAAGCTCTCCTTTGATTCTGATTCAGATGAAGAAGAGGATACTGCTGTGCTAAGCAGTCTGAAGAGGGAGAAATCTTCAGCAGAGAAGCCTACTCTGCTGGTTGATGAGTCTTCTGGAGAAGAAGAGCAGGCTGTGGAGGAGTCAGCTGAGAAGGCTGCATCAGATGAGGATTCTGCGACTGACTCTGATGAAGAGGACGAGGAGTCGGAAGAGAGGGAGTCAGCTGAACCCTCAGTAGCTGAGACAGAGGTTCTTCATTCCTCTGCTGATACACCATCAGCAGATACACCTTTAGTTGCCTCACCTATCAGGTCAGCTTCTCCTACACCCTTTTCTGATCCTTCCCAACACTTCTCAACCCCAGCCGATCCCTCACCTTCACAAATCCCAGTCGGTAATGAACCAGAGGAGATGGCTACCTCTGGAGAGCCTTCAGCTACCCCCAAACCCTCTCACCCTGAACCCATAATTCTCGATAACCCCAACTCCCCCTCAGAAATGGCCAAACAAGCATGCCTATCTCACCATCGTTCAAAGGGGCCTCTTGAACGAGGGATGATTATATCTGCCCTAGCCCATATTTCCCTCTACATCCCTGAACTCAACCCTTACCCAGCCTACCAAGACATCCTTGCTGATGGCCTAGCCTGGGCACAAGCAAGAGAGGGACCAGTCACATTCTTTCTGGCCCTAATTAAGGAGATGGGAGAAGCAGCATTCACTGAATGGGAGGAAATTTTGATGGAGGCCTTGGAGGTTAAGGCTCCATCCCAGCTGACATCCCCTGAAGGGCTGAGGAAGGTGGCTAGAGCTCTGTTGCTCAAGGATGGAGTGGCACTGGACTGCCCTGAAACAGCAGAGACTGAATTTATTCCTCCAGCAGCAAGCTTTGAGATCTCTCCTGCTGATCAGGTAACTCCTGCACTTTTGGATCAGTTAAAAGGCTATTTTGATGACCACATCAGGGAGGTCAAAGCTACTCTTCTGGCTGCTAAATCTGCTGCCCCCTCTATGATTGAAACTCATGTTCATCAAGTCCTGTTGGACCATCGCAACAAGCTGAAGGAAGCTATGGAGGACAACTTGTATGCTACCCGGATTGAATTCTTCAATACTCTCTAGAACTTCAAGGCAACTGCCAGAGCCTTCACTGATGATGCATCTGCCTCACTTGCTACTGAGTCTGAGAGATTCAGATTGGTCTCCGAAAGGTTGGAAGGACAAATTGCTGAGTGCAAACACGGTCAGGAGGACCTTAAAGATGTTGTGGACAACCTTTCTACTTCTCTACCCACTATTTCAGTAATTGATGATATCAAAAAGGGGGAAGAGAAGAACTCAGCTGCTATTGCTGCTTTGCAAGCTGAGATGGCCTCTCTGAGAGCTCTTCTGGTGGATAATCAAGGGGTTCTATCTGCTAGGATAGAAAATGTTGAAGAATACATCAACACCAGGAAGATGGCTGCTCAGAAGACTCAGGAGCTGAGAGATCAGAAAATGGCCGACGCATTGCAGAAGCAAGAAGTTGTTGCTGTAGAAAGGGAGAAGAAGAAAAGTATTATGAATGCTGAATTGGACGAAAAGCTGGCTAAGGAGTTGCAGCTAGCTGAGAAAGAAACCCCTGAGGAAAGGAGGAAGAGGCAGGAGAGGGAGATGAATGATGAGCTTGAAAGGAGATTTCAGAGGAAGCTGAAGAAGAAGGGGAAAGCAGTAGCTCAAGGCAGCAGGACTAGGAGTGGAAAGTTCATCAGAGATCCAAATGAGCCTCTAGTTGATGGACCAATTGATATGTTCTACAATCAATTGTCTGATGAGCTGGTGGATCTCTGGAAAACTATAAAAGTCAAAACCATGATCCACTTCTATGTTCTCCGAGGAGAAGATACCAGAGGAGAGAGAGAGAAAAACACTGAGTTCAGAGACTGGTTGAAGGAGACTTTTCCTAAGTTCTTCAGAGCTATCACAGAAGAGATGCTTAAGGTAGAGGTTCAGCCAGAGTTGCCAGAGATTGAGTATCTTCCTACTCCAACTGATGTAAGTGGAAAGATAGATTGGGTGGAAATCAGGAAACATTGGCTGCAGATCACTCAACTATTTCATCAACTTTCTGACAACTCCCTGCCAGCCTTGAAGGAAATAGAGAAGAGATTTCTGGACTGGTTGCAAGTTCCGCTCAGCAGCAGAAGACCTCTCCTCATGTAATAGTCCAGCTGAGTCAGCTGAGGATTAGGTATCTTTACTTCTGTTTGTTATTTCTCTTTTGATTATTAATAAAGCTTTATGATTCCAGACAACTACTTGTTGTCAGCTGCGTTTTGATTCTGTCTAAAAGATCTTAATTAAAGATCTTCTTTTCTGTCCTATGTTGATCTTGATTTTGATTGAAAATGCTTATCTGTTGATATCAGCTGAGTTGGTTTTGATATCATCAAAAAGGGGGAACTTGTTAGGATATCTATGTTAGATGTTTTGATGATATAAACCAATCAGCTTGTAATAGGACCAGCTGAACATGTTAGTCAGCTGATGAGTAGTTAGGATTAGATAGGTTCAAGTGAGGGGGAATCTACCTTGCTGCCTAGAAGATCCGAAGCTATCATAGAAGAGAAGACTAGCTGAGACCTTGTGGACTTAGCCGATTTTAGAAGACAGAAAATTTAAGCAGCTGACACTGGAGCATCGAGAGCAGATCATCAGAGAAGTTAACATCAGCCGATAGCTAAAGAGCAGATCAGCTGATATCAGAAGATTAGATGATCAGCTGAGAGCACGTCACAGACAAGACAAGGACCATAGATAAAAGACTTATTCAGACGAAGTCAAGAAGACCAGCTGAGGTGCACACCAGCAGACTTGCACATCAGCTGAGGTCCAAGTATCAGCAGACTGATTCACCAGCTGAGGAGACAGATCAGCTGAGGTTTTGTGCTCAGCCCAGATTCTTCGGAATCAATTTTAAGGGTTAACTTGCGACATAAAAGGAAGATTCCCAGAATAGAAGATCAATCAATCAAGGGGACAAACTTGATTGACTGAAGATCGCGAAGATTGACGGGAATCAAGAAGGAAATTCAATCAATCACATTGAATACGAGATTATAGGATCTCAGATTTCTAGTTCATTCCAACGGCTAGTTATTTGATCCTATAAATTAGAGTAATAGTGATAATTTCAGTATTGGATTTACACGCACATTAAGCTAGCCAATACTCTGTCAGTTTTATCACTTACGCTCAAAAACACCATCCATACTTATCCTTGGTAAAATCTTTGTAGAAGCTGTAAGAAGTCAATAGCAATTATAGCATTGACAAGTTGTAAAGAGAGTAGTACTCTCAAAACTGTGTAAGTAAGTGAGTAAGTGAGTTAGTGGAGAGCCCCTCAAGTCCAAGTTGGATTGAGGAGAGTGGATGTAGGACAGTTGGTCCGAACCACTATAAATCCCATGTGTCTCTTCGTATTTCTTTCTGTTCTTATTTGTGCACATCACTTAAAAACCGATTTTCTTTAAAAACATTTCCACACTATTCACAGCGCACGACTTTCAAATTCAGACTACCTCAAGTAGTCTGCTGATTTTCTGTATAAACCGGTAAAATTGAAAAAGGTTTTTGAATCCTTACAAGTCTATTCAACCCCCCCCCTTCTAGACTTGTTCAAGTGTATTCTTCCCTAAAACCTGCCTTTGGGACCAACAATACTTAACCTTCAAGTATGTATTTTCTTGCATAAAGAAAATATGACTTCTTCCCATAAATAAAGGCACAAAAATTCCAAGTCTTAATACCCAATATTTTTTAAAATTACTTATTGTTTAAGACCTCATATATTTTTGAAAATCATCAATACTATCCCAAGTATTATTCTTAATCCTATTCTTGGTCAAAACCTCATAAAGTCAAATCCCTAAAATTAATTCCTCAATTACTAGCATACCCTTAATGAATTAATACTTAAGGAAATAATATTCTTAGTGGACTAATACTATAACCTCAACAATAATACTACTCTTCCTTACTCTTAAATATTTCGAAACTTAGCCTTAGTCTAGGAGTCCAATTAATACTAATTTGGATCAACTAATACTAAGCAAAAGAATTAAAAATACTAAAGCATAACAACTTAAAGGACTAAACCTTGAACACAATTAAAACACGCCC
>JAPKLY010004189.1:0-15504 GCA_026898435.1 Prunella vulgaris
CTCTGGTCTCTTCGATCAGATCCTTTTCTACTGCCAAGGCTTCATCATTCTTTTCTTCATCATACCCCACCACCTTCCAAGTCTTGTTCTGGACTTCTACCGGGACTACGGCTTCAGTCCCGAAGGCTAGGGCAAACGGGGTCTCCCCGGTGCTGACCCTATATGAAGTTCTATAAGACCATAGGACCTCCGGGAGTTCGTCTGCCCAGCTCCCCTTCTTTTCTTCGAGACGGAGCTTCAATATATGTTTCAGGATCTTGTTCACCGCCTCGACCTGGCCGTTCGACTGGGGATGATATGGAGTTGAGTAGTGCTTCTTGATGTTCCATGAACTGCAGAAGTCCCTCAACTTCTGTCCGTCAAACTGCCTTCCATTATCAGTGATGACCGACTGCGGGAGTCCAAATCTGCAGATCAGGTTTTTCCAAATGAAGCAGATCATCCTTTCTTGGGTTATGGTTGTGAGAGCTTCGGCCTCAGCCCACTTAGTGTAGTAGTCTACTGCTACGACAGCAAACTTTACACCGCCTCTACCAGGTGGAAATGAGCCGATCAAGTCGATTCCCCATTTCGCGAAAGGCCATGGGCTGAACACCGACTTCAGCTGGTTAGCTGGGGAGTGGATGTTAGGTGCGAAAAGTTGGCACTTTCGGCACCTTCGAGTGAAGCTGATGGCATCTTTGCGGAGAGTGGGCCAGTAGTATCCCTGTCTGATCGTCTTGTATGCCAATGCTTGCCCCCCAGCGTGACTCCCACAAATCCCTTCGTGAATTTCTTCTAACACTTCGGACCCCTGCTTCCTAGTTAGGCATTTGAGTAGAGGTAGAGAGAATCCACGTTTGTAGAGTTGGCCGTCCAGCAGTGTATATCTGGCAGCTTGCTTTACTAGCCGGCTAGCTTCCCAGGTGTCCACGGGGGTTGTTCCGTCTGTCAAATATTTTTGGATTGGAGTGCACCAATCTTCACCATCTTCACTATCCTCCCGCCCCCCACTCGAGGTTTGATTTATCTTGTAATCGAACGTCGAGGGGTTTTTCAGTGTGGTGATCACAACCGCCGTGAATTCGGCTTCGCCATTGCTAGTAGCTAGCCGGGCTAGAGCATCTACTTGTGTGTTTTCTAGCTGCGGTATATGATTGATGTAAACCTGCGTAAACATCGAGATCAGATGCGCGGCTATCTTCTGGTAAGTCATCATCTGCTGGTCTTTTGCCTCATATTCCCCCCGGACTTGGGATATTATTAGCTGGGAATCTCCGAAAACTTGAAGATTGGTTGCCCCACAGCTAATGATAGCCTAAGTCCCGCTATTAGTGCTTCATATTCCGCCTCGTTGTTGGTTGCTCGAAAGTCGAACCGAATTGCGGAGGTGAAGACTTGTCTGTCCGGGCTGATTAGGACCACGCCGGCGCCTACTGCCATGCTGGTTGATGATCCGTCTACGTAGAGATGCCAAGGAGCTATACGCCCCCTCATCGGATCTTGTGGGAAAGTTAGCTCGACGATGAAGTCGGCAAGTGCTTGTCCCTTGATCGCTGTTCGGGGTGCGTAGGTTATACCATATTGGCTGATCTCTAGTGACTATTTCAGCAGGCGTCCGGCGGTGTCTGGGTGCTGTAGTATTTGGCGTAGTGGGAACGTTGTCAGCACCTCTACCGGGTGGTCAAAGAAGTAGGGCCTCAATTTTCTAACACTCATCACCAGTGCATAGGCCAGCTTCTCTGTTGGGGTGTACCGCAACTCAGCTTCGTGTAGTACTTGGCTTAAGTAGTACACTGGTAGGTGTGTTTTCACCTCTTCTCGGACCAGGACAGAGCTGATGGCCACCTCCGACGCTGCCAGGTAGAGGTATAGCTTTTCTCCAGGTATCGGCTTTGACAGGACCTGTGTATATGCCAGGTATGTTTTGATATCTTCGAAGGCCTGTTGGTATTCACTTGTCCACACGAAGTAATTTTTTAGATGGAGCTTGTTGGCTTTGGCCGCCTCTTTGTATCTTCGTGTGTTTGCCTTAATTGCCTCGAAGAACGGATGATTTCGGTTGCCGAACCTGGAGATGAACCTGTTCAGGGCTGCCATGCACCCAGTCAGCCTTTGAATTTTTTGGACGGAGTCGGGTATGCCCATCTCGATTATGCATTGGACCTGTGTTAGGTTGACCTCAATTCCACGCTGGCTAACTAGGTACCCCAGGAACTTTCCGGAGTGTACGCCGAAGCTGGTCTTCTTGGGATTCAACTTCATGTTGTAGTGGCGCAGTATGTCGAAGGTCTGTTTTAGGTGGTCCAGGTGGTCCTCCTTTCTCAAACTCTTGACAACTATGTCATCCACGTACACCTCCATGGATTCGCCAATGTGTTGGTCAAATATTTTGTTCACCAATCTTTGATAGGTGGCTCTGGCGTTGATGAGTCCGAACGGCATCCTTTCCCAGCAATACATGTTCTTGTTGGTGTAGAACGCCATGTGTTCCTGGTCATCTGGGTGTAGAGCTATCTGGTGATAGCCCGCGAAAGCATCCATGAATGTCATCATCTCATGGCCTGCGGTGCTATCCACCAGCTGATCGATGTGAGGCAGTGGGAAGTTGTCCTTCGGGCATGCTTTGTTCAGGTCCGTGAAGTCGATGCAGAGTCTCCACGTCCCATTGTGTTTCTTCACCAGGACGGGGTTCGCGACCCACTGTGGACACAAAGCTTCCTTGATGAGCTTGTTGTCTAACAACTTCTCCACCTCAACCGTTAGAGCTGCGTACTTGTCTGGTCCATACTTCCTCCGCTTTTGGCGTACGAGTCTCCTCGTCGGATTTATGTTGAGTCTGTGGCAAGCATGTTCCAACGGGATCCCTGTCATGTCTTCGTGGGACCAGGCAAACACGTCCAGGTTGGTCATTAAGAACAGCTCCATCCTCGACCGGTACGGTTAAGGTAACTCAGAACCGATGAAAAGTTCTAAGTCCCTTTCCGGGTCCACCGGGAGTGCCGTCAACTCTTCCATGGGGGTGGCTTTTCTCTTTTAACTTTTCCATCTCGGGTCGCTGATGAACTCGTCCCACTCCTCTTGTGACATCTGCGCAGGCTCGTGGCCTATGCGCGGTTTGAGGTCATCGGGTTGGCTTTCAGCTTGGGTGAGTTCGTCAGCTGTGAGCACCTCCGGTGGTTTGTCAACTTGGGATGGTGCAGTGACTTGGGGAGTTGGGTCAACGTCCATTGTTGCTGGCTCTTGACCTCCCGCAGGTCCCCCATCTTGGGCTTCATCAACCACCTCCATGGGAGCAGGTTGCTGCTCCTGCGCAGGTGCTGATCCCTGCGCAGGTCTCAACACTTGGGCTTCTTCCAAGTCCTCCATTGGTGTCGGCTGTGTGTCTTGCACAGGTCCAATGCCATGGTTGATTTCTGACAAATCGCCTACCTCCATCGTCTCCGTTTCGACCGAGATGACGTCTAGGATGCTTGGTTCGTCTGCAGGAATCTGTACGTCCTCCTCAAGGACTTGGACTCGTGTCACCGCTTTTTTGACCTGACCATATTTTATTTGGGGTAAACACTCTCGGGTCTTTTTCTGGTCACCTTTTATAGTTCCGACACCTTTTGGGGTTGGGAATTTTAAACAGTAGTAGTAGGTCGAACACGCCACTTTGAATTCATTAATAAACGGACGACCAAGGAACCCGTTGTAGGAGGACTGCTGGTCGACAACTAGGAAATCTATGAGCCTAGTCAGTCTCCTTTCGGGGTCCTCAACCGATACAAGCTGGACGCTCAACCTAACACTACCTAGGGGGACGGTTACAGCCTCTCCGAACCCCACTATCCTAGCATTGCTAGGTTCCAGATACGACTCAAAATCACCTAAGGCATCCAAGGTGGATTTGAAGAGAATGTTGGTGAATGCGCCGGTGTCCACAAGTAGCCTGTGAACTCGGACGTTCATGATGTTGGCGGTTATCACCAATGAGTCGTTGTGGGGCATCAGTACCCCCTCCAGGTCTGCTGAGGAAAATGCCAGCTCGTCAGTAAGCTGTGAAACAGGTCTGGGGCCGGAGCTGCCTTCTTGGACTTGGTTTATGGCCCGGATCTCGGCCTTCCTTTTTCTCCTGGATATGGAGGATCCCCAGTCCTGGAGACCTCCGGCAGCTCCGATTTCCTTCTCGAGAACTAGGAGTTCTTGGGTGGGCTCCAATTTGCTGAGGCTGGGGAGGTGCCCTCCGTCTGTTGTGGGGACCAGGTTGGTCTGCTTCCTCCTCTTCATCATCGGAGGTAGCCCTCCTTTCGAACCTCGGTCTCTTAGCTGGGGCCTTCTTCACGAACTCGGCCAATTTCCCCTCCTCGTAAAATTTCCAGAGTTGCTTGAGGAGGTCTCGGCACTCGCTGGTGAAGTGGCCGATAGCCTGATGGTAGGCGCAGAATTTTTTGGGGTTGAGCTTCGTGCGGTCCTGACTGATTCACCTCGGCTCTTCCAGCATGGCCTTGCCTTTGACGGCAGTGAAGACGTGGTCAACAGAGACAATGAGGACCTGGTTGAGCTTTTCTTTGAGCTCGTCTCCCTCGTCAAAGGCTTTTAAGTTCCGGGGAGCTTTGTAGGTGCCCCCGGACTTCTTCCCGTAGGGTTTCCTCTCTTCGTGGGCACCAACTTCTTTCAGTAGTGCCTCCTGCATAGCCACAAACACCCCCGCCTTGTGACGGAATTCGCTGTAAGTGTTGGGACATGCGAGGTGCATCTCCTTCCAGAGGTCGGTGCCCCTTTTGAGCCCGGTCATCGCAGTGATGACCTTGGTGTCCTCACTCACCGGCTCGCCTTCCAGCAGGATTTTGTCGAATCTTTCCAGGTACTGCTGGTCGGTCTCGCTCTCGCCTTGATGGATGTTGGCGAGTCGGTGCTTCTGGGTAAGATAGGATCCGAACCTAGAGAAATGGGCCAGGAACTCCCGCGAGAGTTGGCCAAATGAGCAGATTGACTCCGGGGCGAGTGAAGAGAACCAGTGGTGAGCTCGATCCCCTAGGGTCAGTGGGAAGTTCCGGCACTGGATGGAGTCGATGGCGCCGACCGAAATCATGAAGTCCGCATACTTGGCCAGGTGGACTTTCGGGTCCGATTCGCCTTCGTATGCGGACATCACCAGGAACTGAATTTTCTTCTGGACCGGTGCGCGGAGGATGGCAGGCTCCAATGGAGATGTGGGGAGAGTCGTGGCGTCAGGTCCGCCAGACTTGGCTGCTACTTGTGCTTGTAGCATTTCAACAGCCTTTTTCAGTGAGGCCAGCTCGTCATCTCGGGTCACCTCCGGCGGAGGCTGCTCAAAGGTCGTGCGTCTCGTGGACTCACGTCCCCGAGGTGCCTCACTCTGGGGTGACCTCTCAGTGGCGGGCTGGAATTGGCGTCCGCCGTGGGGGCCTAGCCGGTCAGCGGCGGGCCTCCTCAGCCTTTCGTGGGCTGATCTGCGTGGCTGCTGGTCGGAGTCCCCATGGGACGCAACTGGGGCCGCCGTCCGCTCGTTTTCCCCGTATCTTGGGCCCAGGCGGCCTTGAAGGACTTCCCTCCTTTATGATTGGTGGGTGCCAGATGCCCCGGTGTAAGCCGACTCCCTTCCGGTGTAAGGAGCGGAATCCTCCTCCACCATCTTGGCCTTGCCGGTCCTCTCCCTGCGCTGGCGAGCTTGTGCCGAGCTCGTCTCCTGCTCTGTGGGGAGTATGCTGTAGTCCCCTCTGGTCTGGGTGCCCTGAGTGGGCCTGGTCTGCTCCCGGGCTTCGGCAGCTGGAGCTCGCCTGGGTACCAGGGCGAGCTCGTCCTGCTGTCGCTGCTGCAACCTCTGTAAGGTCGCGATGGTGCGTTGGAGCTCGTCAGGGTTGCTGGCCAGGTCCCTCAGTGCGGGAGCCAAGTCTTACTGGGTCACCGCAACTCGCGGAGGTCACGGAGCTGCGGTGCTCTTCTGGGGAGGTGGTTGTGATGTTTCCACCACCTGGCGTGAGGTCTCCACCTCGGCCTGGTTTTGATCACCCCCTTTAGACCTTCCCGCAGCTGCTGAGGCCTGTCCCTTAGCGGCTCGAGTGTTAGCCATTTTTGTGTTTCGGAGGGGGTAGCTTGCTGAAGGTCGCCGAGGTGGAGGGAGGTAGCCGGGGTGGTGGAGGTCGCCGGAGTGGTGGTCGTCCAGCTTAGGTGGAGCTGTGCAAGTTTTCGTCTAGCGTCGCGTGTGACGAATTATCCGAAATTTGGTTTATTCGTGTGCACGCGCGCATTTGAAAACTTGTTTCGGGCAGATTTTGTAAAATCCGAAGACTCGGGTTTTTGTCTGGAAATCTGGGTTCTTCGTTCAAGGGATGAAGATGTATGTGTATCTTCAAGTGTTCTTGAGTTTTATCAAGAACATCTTCGAATCTTCAAATCTTCAAGCAAACTCTAATGTTTCGTTCTTGAAATTTTTAATTTTCAGATTCGAACCCTCCTTCTAGCGCCAAATTGTTGATAGAATTCACTAATCGATGTTTGTTTATGTGGCTTTACGACAGATTAATTCTACCAAACAATAATCTTATGATTTTATGTTCTTGGATATGATATGAAGAGGGAGAGTAGAGAGTTTAGAGAGAGAAATATTGTAGTGAGGATTGTATTGATTGTGTGAAATGTGAGAAATTGTGAGAATTGTACAAGAGAGGTCTTATTTATAGGTGTGTGAGTGTGAGACGGCACCTTACGAGCCTATGTGGCTTCCGGTGTTGACGAGGGTTCCTTACCCTCGTCTTGATCTCTCACACTGCTTCCCCTATCACGCCTCGTCCTACTACTATGCCTTAGACTAGATGGACCTCGTTAAAAACCTCACCGTAAACCACCCTTGTGGATAAACCGGACGGAGGGAAAAAGAGCGCGCCATCGGGGTCCTATTGACTAACAGGCGAGCTCATGGGCGAGCACAGAGGCGGGCGAGCTCTGGGGCGAGCTCTAACGCCTTGCGTGGCCTACGAGTGTTGTGCGATGATGAACCTCGGCGAGGTCTTCACGAGGATATGGGGTGAGCTCGGGGCGAGCTCCAGAATGGCAGAGGCGACCTCCTGATTCTCTGATTCACCTCGAGTGGCTCGCCCATCAACAATTACCCCCCAGCTCGCCTTCATCATGACTCGTGGCATGTGTGGGCGAGCTGGCATATGACTCTCGGGCGAGCTCTTGTTAGACGGTCCCTCGGGCTGACGTGGGTGGAATTCGAGACGTCGCACACGTCTCCCTGAGTGTCATTTCCCGCGCCCATAATAATAACTTTTCAAATTCTTTGCACATTGGTCCCTGGTCTCCTCGGATATTATACCTCGCCTCGGCGCCTATAAATAGGCGAAAACGAGAAAATTCCTCACTTTGCATCTTCACTTCTCAGAGCACATTTCTGGCGATCGTTTCTCTGCTTCAGGCGCGTCTCCGAACATCTCCCAAGGTAGAAATCCGGATTTCTCTTCTTTTCTTTCTTGTTTCTTATTTCTTATTTCCGGACGCCTACATTATGTCTGAGAACTCTTCAAGTCGTACCCCTCCTACTAGCTCCGGTGAGGAGTCCCCCCTCCGCGAACTCTGGGATTACTCAGAGCGAGCTCACGGAGGAGCCACGACCCCCGTTGAAGAGGAGGCCGCCGAGGTCGGGGCTGGTGACATTGCTAGCGAGCTGGCCCACGAGGTCGACGAAGAGGTCGGCTTGGGTATGGGGACGGAGGTCACTTATGAATACCTCCGTTTCATCGACTTTCCCTTTCCCAAGCTCCCGAAACATCAGGTCTCGACTGGGGCGAGTATGTGAGAACCCACGGGGCGAGCTTCCCCTTACCCCGGCGAGCTCCGATTCGAAGGGCCGCTGACAAATCCGACCTCAAGGCCAACGGGGTGGAAAGCATCATGAGCGAGTTCGCCCTCCCGGATATTCGGAGGCGGTTCCGCATCCCGCTGGACATTTTTATGTATCCCGCTGAGGAGAAAGAGCGAGCCGACCTCCCCCCTGCCGGACTCACAGCCATGCATTATCACACTCTGAAGGTCGGGCTCACCCTCCCCCATCACCCCATTATTGGGCAGTTCTTGGTGGACACGGGCCTCGCCATTACATAACTCACTCCGAACGCATGGAGCAATTTGCTGGCAGCCCTGACCGTCTTCGGCCTCGAGGGCTATGAAAATCGGCTGAGTACAGCGGAGATCAACGAGCTCTTATTGTGATCAGACAAGTGAGGGAGGGGAAGGGATATTACTCTTTCCAAGCTCGCCCGGGGGGCAAATTTTTAGGCGACCTCCCCAACAAAATTCGGGATTGGAAGGAGCAGTTCTTCTTTATCGGGGGGGATTGGCGAGCTTCTAATGGTCACGGAGGGCGTATTCCTACCCCCGAGACCTACGGGAAGGCGAGCTATAGGTGGCGTACCTTAGTGTGTGTGGGTCGGATTAGATTACTGATCTATTCTATCTTTTTGCAGGTTTGAAGCGCCATAAGTCGAGCCGTGGGAAACCGGAGGTTTCGATTGGCTTCAAGTTCGTGCGGACGGTGTGTTGTTTGCGAGAGAAGAAGGATCGCGAGATCGAACATTTGTGCCAACACCACTGCCGCAGGCTCGCCGGTCTCATCACTTCACCACACCACCTCGCCGCTCAAGGTTTTGAACTTTTCCGTTATGAAGTTTCCACAGTTCGCTGCCTCATATGTCGAGGTCGCCGGATTTACTTGATCAGTTGTGCAGGTGCAGGTCCGGTTGCCAAGCTCCCGCCCATCGAAGTTCCCGAAGCCTACCATTTTCTAGCTCGGCAGCTAAAAATGGGTAAGCCTCGCCCGGGAGGGAAGGCATCCCCTCGGGGGCGGTCCTGGATGCCACAAAGAAGCTCGAGCTCGCCAAAGCAGTCGAAAAGACTGGGGGCTCGGGCTCTCAGAAGACCTCGGCGCCTCCCCAAACAAAGGAGAAGGTCGCCGTCGCCAAGAAAGGGGCGGGTCGAGGTACGGACCTTGAACGGGTCACCCAACCCCCTCCACTCCCCCAGACGAGGTGAGCTCTCCACCGAGGGGATGGCTCGCGAGTGAGCAAAGAAAAGACTCACCCCGCCAAGCGAGTCAGGGCTGAGGGCGGCTCCGGATCAAGCCAAGCGGGGTCAGGGCGAGCTCTTGCTGTTCAACCCTCTCAAGCGCCTCCAACTCCTCAGAGTGAACCCTCGCCACCCCCCTACGGGATTCCTATTCGGGATGATACCCTGCTCGGGCTCAACCCTGATAGGTTCGGGTAAGTGGGAGACCTCTTTTGAAGTTGGAAGCCTTTGTAATTTTCATGATTTTTGCTAACTGATTTGAGCATGTGCAGGTACACTCCCGCCGAGCTCCCGCAACGACCTGAATCTATCCACACTGCCGAGCGGTGCAAGGCCCTGAGCTCGTCAAGGGATCTTCCTGAGGGGGCAGCTCGCCGGGTTTTTACTTAAGTATCTCTCCACCTCGGAGCTCGGCATGATCGAGAGGTAAAAGCCCGCCGATAAGGCGAGGTTGGCGATGCACTATGCCTGTGCAGCGATGGCGGCGGCCCAGCTCGTCAGCGATGATATCGCCGCCGCTGATAGAGCTCGCCATGACACGAAGAAGGCACTCCTAAGGTGGGCGACGACGGAAGAAGGCCCTCGAGGAGCTCGCGAGGGCGGAGACCAAGGCGAAGGCCTCACTGGAGGTGGAGCGGCTTGCCATTAGAAAAGCGGAAAAACTTCAAGCCGACCTCCGCCAACAACAGGCCGAGCTCGAGGAAGCCCGCCGGACACTTGCCTCACGGGATGAGGAGCTCGCCCTGACCCGGGTCGAGGTAGGGCCCCTCCGGGATCAGAGCCGAGGGAACTCAGAGGAGTGCCGGAAGCTGCGGGAGGAGGTCGCCGCTAAGGCTCTGGAGATCGCCGAGCTCAAGAGCCGTTCTGACATCGCCATCACGCCTGAGGCACTTGAGCTCGCCGAGGTGGTCGTCACTGACAAGGGTTTCGTGTTGTGCTTTGCCGAGGTTATCCGCTCCTTCCAATGGGCGCGGATCAATAACGATAGTGAGTGGGAAGCCCTTGTCAGTGAGTTTGAAGACTGCTTGGAGAAGTCCTCGATCCCCCCCGGCACGGAGCTGAACATTGGAGACCTCACGGGCTACGGGATCAATCTTGACGCTGCTCGTCAAAAGTTCAACATTATTCAGACGAAGCAGGTCTTGACTGCCGACCTCGCCCAAGAGGCTGAAGGTGCCGAGGGGGATGCTGGAGGCGAGGCCCCGCCGATAATGGAGCATATGCAGGAGGTCTGCGGGGACGCGATGATCAACTTAAGTGACCTCGGCGCTGGCGGACTCTCTGGGAGCATCACTTCGGATGTTGAACCTACACCTCCCATCAGCCAGGTCACCCCTGCTCAAGAGGTCGCCGACCCCGAGGCCTAGGCTTGCTTTACTGTTGCTTTCCTAGTTTAGTTTTTTATTTTTCGAGTTATGATAGGTCGCCGGTTTCGGAGCTCGCCCAGAAGGAGCTCCATTTTTGTAGTTCTTGATTTTTTGTTCAAGTAGATTTAGCTTGCCGGGCACGTGCAGCTCGCCCAGAAGGAGATTTTTGTAGTTCAAAGATGGTCAGCTGGTCGGCCTTTGTGGCCAGCACAGCTACTCATACTTAGGATTTTTTCAAGTATATTTTTGGCTTGAAAATCTCTTAAGTATCTTTTGAATATAAGCCGAGCATTTTTTGTCCAACTCTTTTCCTTTATGTATTTACGCTTTTACGTTATAATTTCCTAAATAGCTCGTTTTTGTTTATTTTTCTAGTACATAATTGTTCGTCTTATTCTACTTTGAGAAGCGAATCGTTCGTTTTATGTCACTTACGACTACGAATTGTACCTCTGTTTTGAGAGCGCGTATTCTTCGTCTTACGCCACTTAGGGCCGCGAATCGTTCGTCTTAGACCACTTAGGGCGGCGAACTGCACTTCGATTGATTCACGTTGGGCCATTGGGTTTCATGAACCTTGCCTTAGACGTTTTTTGGTCTTTTTCGTGAATTTTTCTAACTTGTGGCAGTAGGTGCTTAGTAACCCTCTAAGGAGGGTACCTTCGCGACCTTGGGCACTTTGGCCTTTGCCTTCGAGCTATTTAATTACAACGCTTGGGACCTTGGTCCTTACGCATTGCTGATTCTTGAGCGTGTGGGCGAGCTCCCTGGAGCGGTGGGCGACCTGGTGCAGCTCGCCTGGTTGGAGAGCTGCACAGATCCAAACACTTGGGAATTTTTCTGAATTTTTTTCTGACTTTTCATAGCAGTGTAATTTACATCGGTTGCCATCGACATTTCTGATGCAAACCTTCGACTAGTCTATTACAGGATTCTAGTCTATTGGTAGAAATTTTTTAGATGTGCCGAGCTCCAGGTGTATGACGAAGCTTTGCCTTCTGCGTCTTCTAGATCATAGGTACCGTTTGGCCAGACTGCGGTGACCCAGAATGGTCCTTCCCAGTTTGAACCGAATACACCTGGTGGGGCCATCAATTTCTTTTTTAACACCAGGTCTCCGACCTTGAATTTTCGGTCTCGGACCTGAGAGTTGTAATATTTTCCGCTCTACGCTTGTAGGTGGCGTTCTTCATTTCTGACGAAGCTCTGGTCTCTTCGATCAGATCCTTTTCTACTGCCAAGGCTTCATCATTCTTTTCTTCATCATACCCCACCACCTTCCAAGTCTTGTTCTGGACTTCTACCGGGACTACGGCTTCAGTCCCGAAGGCTAGGGCAAACGGGGTCTCCCCGGTGCTGACCCTATATGAAGTTCTATAAGACCATAGGACCTCCGGGAGTTCGTCTGCCCAGCTCCCCTTCTTTTCTTCGAGACGGAGCTTCAATATATGTTTCAGGATCTTGTTCACCGCCTCGACCTGGCCGTTCGACTGGGGATGATATGGAGTTGAGTAGTGCTTCTTGATGTTCCATGAACTGCAGAAGTCCCTCAACTTCTGTCCGTCAAACTGCCTTCCATTATCAGTGATGACCGACTGCGGGAGTCCAAATCTGCAGATCAGGTTTTTCCAAATGAAGCAGATCATCCTTTCTTGGGTTATGGTTGTGAGAGCTTCGGCCTCAGCCCACTTAGTGTAGTAGTCTACTGCTACGACAGCAAACTTTACACCGCCTCTACCAGGTGGAAATGAGCCGATCAAGTCGATTCCCCATTTCGCGAAAGGCCATGGGCTGAACACCGACTTCAGCTGGTTAGCTGGGGAGTGGATGTTAGGTGCGAAAAGTTGGCACTTTCGGCACCTTCGAGTGAAGCTGATGGCATCTTTGCGGAGAGTGGGCCAGTAGTATCCCTGTCTGATCGTCTTGTATGCCAATGCTTGCCCCCCAGCGTGACTCCCACAAATCCCTTCGTGAATTTCTTCTAACACTTCGGACCCCTGCTTCCTAGTTAGGCATTTGAGTAGAGGTAGAGAGAATCCACGTTTGTAGAGTTGGCCGTCCAGCAGTGTATATCTGGCAGCTTGCTTTACTAGCCGGCTAGCTTCCCAGGTGTCCACGGGGGTTGTTCCGTCTGTCAAATATTTTTGGATTGGAGTGCACCAATCTTCACCATCTTCACTATCCTCCCGCCCCCCACTCGAGGTTTGATTTATCTTGTAATCGAACGTCGAGGGGTTTTTCAGTGTGGTGATCACAACCGCCGTGAATTCGGCTTCGCCATTGCTAGTAGCTAGCCGGGCTAGAGCATCTACTTGTGTGTTTTCTAGCTGCGGTATATGATTGATGTAAACCTGCGTAAACATCGAGATCAGATGCGCGGCTATCTTCTGGTAAGTCATCATCTGCTGGTCTTTTGCCTCATATTCCCCCCGGACTTGGGATATTATTAGCTGGGAATCTCCGAAAACTTGAAGATTGGTTGCCCCACAGCTAATGATAGCCT
Source organism: Prunella vulgaris (assembly GCA_026898435.1). Lineage (NCBI taxonomy): Eukaryota > Viridiplantae > Streptophyta > Magnoliopsida > Lamiales > Lamiaceae > Prunella > Prunella vulgaris. The sequence goes on from JAPKLY010004189.1 coordinate 12,922, forward strand.
AAGTCCCGCTATTAGTGCTTCATATTCCGCCTCGTTGTTGGTTGCTCGAAAGTCGAACCGAATTGCGGAGGTGAAGACTTGTCTGTCCGGGCTGATTAGGACCACGCCGGCGCCTACTGCCATGCTGGTTGATGATCCGTCTACGTAGAGATGCCAAGGAGCTATACGCCCCCTCATCGGATCTTGTGGGAAAGTTAGCTCGACGATGAAGTCGGCAAGTGCTTGTCCCTTGATCGCTGTTCGGGGTGCGTAGGTTATACCATATTGGCTGATCTCTAGTGACTATTTCAGCAGGCGTCCGGCGGTGTCTGGGTGCTGTAGTATTTGGCGTAGTGGGAACGTTGTCAGCACCTCTACCGGGTGGTCAAAGAAGTAGGGCCTCAATTTTCTAACACTCATCACCAGTGCATAGGCCAGCTTCTCTGTTGGGGTGTACCGCAACTCAGCTTCGTGTAGTACTTGGCTTAAGTAGTACACTGGTAGGTGTGTTTTCACCTCTTCTCGGACCAGGACAGAGCTGATGGCCACCTCCGACGCTGCCAGGTAGAGGTATAGCTTTTCTCCAGGTATCGGCTTTGACAGGACCTGTGTATATGCCAGGTATGTTTTGATATCTTCGAAGGCCTGTTGGTATTCACTTGTCCACACGAAGTAATTTTTTAGATGGAGCTTGTTGGCTTTGGCCGCCTCTTTGTATCTTCGTGTGTTTGCCTTAATTGCCTCGAAGAACGGATGATTTCGGTTGCCGAACCTGGAGATGAACCTGTTCAGGGCTGCCATGCACCCAGTCAGCCTTTGAATTTTTTGGACGGAGTCGGGTATGCCCATCTCGATTATGCATTGGACCTGTGTTAGGTTGACCTCAATTCCACGCTGGCTAACTAGGTACCCCAGGAACTTTCCGGAGTGTACGCCGAAGCTGGTCTTCTTGGGATTCAACTTCATGTTGTAGTGGCGCAGTATGTCGAAGGTCTGTTTTAGGTGGTCCAGGTGGTCCTCCTTTCTCAAACTCTTGACAACTATGTCATCCACGTACACCTCCATGGATTCGCCAATGTGTTGGTCAAATATTTTGTTCACCAATCTTTGATAGGTGGCTCTGGCGTTGATGAGTCCGAACGGCATCCTTTCCCAGCAATACATGTTCTTGTTGGTGTAGAACGCCATGTGTTCCTGGTCATCTGGGTGTAGAGCTATCTGGTGATAGCCCGCGAAAGCATCCATGAATGTCATCATCTCATGGCCTGCGGTGCTATCCACCAGCTGATCGATGTGAGGCAGTGGGAAGTTGTCCTTCGGGCATGCTTTGTTCAGGTCCGTGAAGTCGATGCAGAGTCTCCACGTCCCATTGTGTTTCTTCACCAGGACGGGGTTCGCGACCCACTGTGGACACAAAGCTTCCTTGATGAGCTTGTTGTCTAACAACTTCTCCACCTCAACCGTTAGAGCTGCGTACTTGTCTGGTCCATACTTCCTCCGCTTTTGGCGTACGAGTCTCCTCGTCGGATTTATGTTGAGTCTGTGGCAAGCATGTTCCAACGGGATCCCTGTCATGTCTTCGTGGGACCAGGCAAACACGTCCAGGTTGGTCATTAAGAACAGCTCCATCCTCGACCGGTACGGTTAAGGTAACTCAGAACCGATGAAAAGTTCTAAGTCCCTTTCCGGGTCCACCGGGAGTGCCGTCAACTCTTCCATGGGGGTGGCTTTTCTCTTTTAACTTTTCCATCTCGGGTCGCTGATGAACTCGTCCCACTCCTCTTGTGACATCTGCGCAGGCTCGTGGCCTATGCGCGGTTTGAGGTCATCGGGTTGGCTTTCAGCTTGGGTGAGTTCGTCAGCTGTGAGCACCTCCGGTGGTTTGTCAACTTGGGATGGTGCAGTGACTTGGGGAGTTGGGTCAACGTCCATTGTTGCTGGCTCTTGACCTCCCGCAGGTCCCCCATCTTGGGCTTCATCAACCACCTCCATGGGAGCAGGTTGCTGCTCCTGCGCAGGTGCTGATCCCTGCGCAGGTCTCAACACTTGGGCTTCTTCCAAGTCCTCCATTGGTGTCGGCTGTGTGTCTTGCACAGGTCCAATGCCATGGTTGATTTCTGACAAATCGCCTACCTCCATCGTCTCCGTTTCGACCGAGATGACGTCTAGGATGCTTGGTTCGTCTGCAGGAATCTGTACGTCCTCCTCAAGGACTTGGACTCGTGTCACCGCTTTTTTGACCTGACCATATTTTATTTGGGGTAAACACTCTCGGGTCTTTTTCTGGTCACCTTTTATAGTTCCGACACCTTTTGGGGTTGGGAATTTTAAACAGTAGTAGTAGGTCGAACACGCCACTTTGAATTCATTAATAAACGGACGACCAAGGAACCCGTTGTAGGAGGACTGCTGGTCGACAACTAGGAAATCTATGAGCCTAGTCAGTCTCCTTTCGGGGTCCTCAACCGATACAAGCTGGACGCTCAACCTAACACTACCTAGGGGGACGGTTACAGCCTCTCCGAACCCCACTATCCTAGCATTGCTAGGTTCCAGATACGACTCAAAATCACCTAAGGCATCCAAGGTGGATTTGAAGAGAAT
>JAPKLY010004190.1:0-15501 GCA_026898435.1 Prunella vulgaris
ATAGTTGGAGGGAGCATTTTACTCCAAGAATATTGAATCATGCTTTACATCCCCTTTAGGGCAGAGGAGTGTTAATTGTGATTACTTTTAACTCCTTACATCCCATAGCAATTTGTACAGGGATTAATATCAAAATCGTCTTATAATTTTTCAACTTTTTCGATTTGGTCTCATAACTATATAATATTTCAATTTAGTCCCATAACAATTCAAATCTAACCACATTTGTCCCATAGCTATGTAATGTTTCAATTTAGTCCCATAATAATTCAAATCTAACCAAATTAGTCCCATAACTACGTAATGTTTCAATTTAGTCCCATAACAATTCAAATCTAATTAAATTAATCCCAAATTTCACTACAAGATAAATATTCTTAGTCACAAAAATAATAGTGAGGAGATTTAATACCCTCACTAAATGTGCATTGTAGTTTATTTTTAGTGAGAGTATAAAAATACTCTAATTTGTTTATGTCATTTCCAGCGATTTGAGACTAATTTGGTTAGATTTGAATTGTTATGGGACTAAATTGAAACATTACATATTTATGGGACTAATTTGGTTAGATTTGAATTGTTATGAGACTAAAATAAATTATTACATAGTTGCGGGACTAATTTGGTTAGATTTAAATTGTTATGAGACTAAATTAAAACATTACATAGTTATGAGACCAAATCGAAAAAGTGAAAAAGTTGTGGGACGATTTTGGTATTAATCCTCTTTTTTATTTGAGCATCCTACACAAATTTACACACTATTAAAAAAAAATTGATTTGTGTAAACTCATATAATTATACATATATTTATCCACTAATTCATTTTAATTTTTTTTCTTTTTTAGAAATGTAAAAAGGTAAAAATTTTCTTGGGACGGAGGGATAGTAGCTTTTGCTACTATATGGCCACTATGAGTGGATAATTTTATGTGGGTTAAAATATGATTTCATTATCCTTTATGATGGACCTTCAATACCTTTGAATGATCAAAAATAATGTTTACCTCTAAAATTATCCCAACTGATATGACATGTATTGACAAATGACACAAGTTTCTCTTTCGTGATGTTTGTTGGGATAGACATACTATTTGACATTGTTAACTAGTATAATTAGAAGACATGTATTCCAATAGTACGAGATATTTTGGAGAAATTAGAAGATAATATCATTGGGGAGCTCCACTCAAAGTGAACAATATTGTATAGTGTGAAAATTGTGAATCATTCACGAATTTATCTCCCATGTGATTACGTAGCGAACTCTTAATGAATTTCATTGTTGAAAATGTCATTTCCATTTCCACTGTAGCTGTAGCAACTGGTAAGATCAATGATAACTTAACAAGTAATTAAACCAATAGAAAAACAATATGTGTTCTTGTAGCAACCATCTTTTGAGCAAGATCTCTTATTCCAACATCTGTAGAAAAATTTTCATCCAAACGTATGTTGACAATAAAATTCTTTAGTTGATTGTCAAGATCAAATGGAGCAACTTCAGAAAAATTCGATGGATAAAATCTTGCAAGACGAAGTAGTTTTTCTTTATCAAAGGCTGAAAATAAATCTCTCGGATCAAGACTGTTGATAGAATTTACTAATCGTGTTTGTTATGTGGCTATTAAAGTGTATTAATTCTACCAAACAATAACTCAAGATTAATGTTCTTGAGTAGATAATGTAGAGAGAGAAAGTAGAGAATTTAGAGAGAGAAAATCTTGTGTATTATGATTGTATTATCCTTGTAATAGTACAAGAGAGGTCTTATTTATAGGTGTGCAAGTGTGAGGTAGCACCTTGCGAGCCTATATGGCTTCCGGTGTTGACGAAGGTCCGTAACCCTCGTCTTAATCCCTCACAATGCCCCCTTTACAATGCCTCATTCTACTACATATACATGTTCTATTTGTACACCCACTAACCGAGCCCCTAAGCTGGGCGAGCTACTTGGCGAGCTGCCTGGCGAGCTCTTGGGCCTTTATGTTATTTCAGGCAATACAGGGATGGATTTCAGGCCGGCTTTCCTACTCGTGGGCGAGCTCCGCTGCGAGCCCCCCACCCAAGCTTGGTCAGCCAGTTGACTCTAAGCTCTCGGGGTTTGGGCGAGCTCCCCCTCCACCTCGCCGAGCTCCCTGCGACCTACTAAGCCTTCGCAATTACTCCGACACCAGTTGTGTTAGTTCGCCTTGTCAACATTTGCCCCCAGCTCGTGCACATCATGATCTATCTAATGTGTGGGCGAGCTGATTTGTCTCCGTTGACGAGGACTCGAGCATCGGCAAACTACATTTTGGGCAAGTGCCGAGCTGATGGGTGAGCTCCGTCGCGGCGGTTACTCGGCCGATGTGGTGCGGGAATCAAGGCATCGTGCACGCCTTTTCAGGCGAAGTTTCCCTCGCCCATTATGGCAATCTTTCAAATTTCTTGCAAAATGGTCCCTGCACTTCTCGAATATTCGACCTCGCCCCGACGTCTATAAATAGTTGGAGGTGAGTTCATTCTTCACTTTTTCCACTTTTGAACTTTCAGAGCACTTTTCGGCGAACGATACCTTTCCGACGAGATTTCCTGCGTTCTCCAAGGTAGAAAACCGAGTTCCTTCTCTTCTTTCATTTCTTTTGCAGATTCCTCTTTTCCGTTTTGCCATTTTTTCGAGTTTCTGAAAGTTTTAAATGATCCCCGACTACCCTCGTACCGCAATCCCGGCGACCGAAACCTTGGATCGTTTTTGAACTTTTTCGAACTTTGTCCTAATCATGTCGACTCACGCCTCGAGCGAAACCCACTCCAACCGTAACCCCGAGAAGCAGCCAATGACTGAGAACGAACCGATCCCCCTGATTTCTCCGATAATAATCAGCTCCAGTTCTGAGGTGGCCTCGGTAGCTCGCCCAGACTCCGGCGAGATTCGCTCTGACTCGGAGGAGGGGGCCTCCAGTGCTATTTACCGCGAGGTATGGGAGGAAGGCGACGAGGTCGCCCCTGAGGAAAGGGTTGCAGGTGGCAACCAGGGGATCGCCGAGGCCGGCGAGGACGTCGCCGAGGTCGGCGAAGAGGTCGCCGATGCGGGCGAGCAAGGGGGCGACCTCGAGGAGGTTACAGTGGAGTGGTTCCGATCCATCGGTTTCCCGGAGCCCCAATTGATCGAGCACCAGGTCCCAGCCGAGGTTGTTCATCCTTTCGACTGGAGTGAGTATGTCGCCCAATACGCGGCGAGCTTCGATCTCCCCAGGCAGGAATATCGGGACGCTGCGAACAAATCTGAGTACAAGGCGAGTGAGGTTACAAGTATTATGAATGAGTACCAGCTCCCCCACCTTCGTGAGAAGTACCGGATCCCGCTCGACATTTTTCTATATGCCCCGAGGAAGGATGAGCGAGCTGATGCGCCCCCGGCGGGGTTGACGGCTATCAACGTCCACACCCTAGAGGCCGGACTCACACTGCCTTTGCATCCGATTATCGGCCAATTCCTGCTCGATAATAACCTCGCCATTACCCAGCTCACTCCCAAAGCCTGGAGTAGCTTGTTGGCGGCGTTGGCGGTCTTCGGGTAGGAAGGGTATGAAAACAGGCTTACCACCGCCGAGCTCAATGAGCTCCTCGCCGTGACTAAGCAAGTGAAGGATGGCAAGGGGTATTATTACCTCAAAGCTCGCCCGGGGGAGAAGTTCTTGGGGATTCTTCCAAACAAAGTTCGCGACTGGAAGTAACAGTTCGTCTTCATGGGCGGAGACTGGCGAGCTTCCGTGGACTATTCTGGGCGACGAGAGTGAATCCCAACGCCGGATGAATATGGGGAGGCCAGCTGTAGGTCGCCTACTTGGTGTGTGTGGATTGAATTAGATTTACTAATCTAATTCTTTTCCTTTTGCAGGTTCGAAGCACCACAAATCTAGCCGCGGCAAGCCCGAGACGTCCCTCGAGTTCGACGTGGTGCGAGCCGTCTGCTATCTGAGGAGCCAGGAGGATCGGGAGACCACCCACCTTACTCAGCATCACTGTCTTAGGCTCGCCGGGCTCCACACCTTGCCCCACCACCTCAAGGGCGAAGGTCCGGAGCTCCCAGGTTTATAACCCTTCAAAGCTCGCCCGTCCGGGGGGGTAGCTCGCCCTTTATACTAATACGTCCTTGTCGTTTTTGCAGATGGTAGCAGGGTCGTCTTCCCAACAGTCGAGATCCCGGACTCCTATCACATAGTAGCTCGCCGATTTGCGATGGGTCCATCTCACCCTAACAAGCTCACCCCGCCCTCACTGCTCGCATTGGATGCGAGCAAGAAGGCCGAGCTCGCCGCGAAGAAGGGCGAGGTTGGTGGGTCCGGGATCCAGAAGGGATCAACAAAGGCCCCCGCAAAATCCAAGACTGTGGAGGTCGCCAAGACCAGCAAGGGTGTAGGGCGAGCTGGCGCCACCCCTGAGCGAGGTCAAGGGAAGAGGGGCCTCAAGAGGGGCGATGGTACCAGTGTGGGCGACGAGGACCCCAAAGGCTGCAAGAGGACCAAGTTCTCGCTGCGCGACGAAGATTCTGAACAAGCCGAGCGAGCTTCGGCGAGGTCCGGGCAAGGTGGGTCTGCCTAGTCTACCGCCCCGATGGCGGCCACACCTATCAGGAGCTCACCGCCCTCCTCGTCTCCCTTCGGGGTTCAGACTAACGATGATACGCTCCTGGGTTGGGATCCCGAGCGAGCTCAGTAAGTAGCTCGCCCTCTTAGCCTTCATTTTTGTTGCTTTCCTGTGTTTTCATTTTCTAACTCCAACTGATGTGACCTCGAGCTATGCCCCCATCGCCTATCCGAATTAGCATAAGGTCATTCATGCTTATGAGTGATCTCGCTCTTTGACCTCGATGCGCAGTCTTCCTCCGGGCCTGGTTCGGAACACGGTGAGCGAGGTGCTGAGGTTCTGGTCTACTCCTCAGGTGGCGACCATCAACGGCCAAAGTCTGACCGAGAACCTCCTGCTTTCGGCGCACTACGCAAGCGGGTTGCTGCTCACAAACCAGAAGGCAGTGGAACAAGCGGCCGAGCTGGAGGCAGGTCGCTAGGAGAAGAACGAATCCCTCCTCAAGATGGCGGAGTCTCTCGACAAGGCCAAGAGGTCGACGAGGAGAAGGCCGTTGTGTCCCTGACTGTCGAGCAACTCCAACAGCTCGGCGACCTCCAGCGTAAGCTCGCCGGCATCCAATAAGAAATGGATGCCAAAATAAAGGTCAAGGAGGAGGAGCTCGCCGAGAAGCTCGCAAAGGAGGTCGGCGATCATGCCGTGACCAAAAATGAGCTGAGCTTGCAGTGGGGCCTAGTGAGGAGCATTGATGAGGAGTGTTCAAAGCTGAGGGAGGAGCTTTCGGCCAAGGTAAACGAGGTCGCCGAGCGCCGCAACAACGCAACCTCCTCGGCGGACTTGGTCACCGCAAGAGCTGAGGCCTCTGATAGGGGCTTCGTCCAGTGCTACGTCGAAGTCATCCGGGCTATTTGGTGGGCGCGAGCTCACAAAGATGATGAACTGAAGGCTGTCGTTGGAGATTTTAAAGATTGCCTGGACAGGCTCCCCTTCCCTGACGAGACGGAGCTCGACATAGGCAATCTCCCCGAGCTCGGAGTGCCCCTCGATTTTGTTCCGGCACGTTTCAAGATCATAAATACCGTGCCCGTGTCGGAACTGAACCTCGCTGAGGGGGAGGAGGTCGCCGATGAGGAGGTGCAAACTCCCCCCACCCTGGCGCAAATGCAGGAGGTTTGCGGGGATGCCATGGTGAACCTTGGGGACTTTGACACCAGCGGGTGCACCGGCAACATCACCGTCTTGCCGAGCCTCTCTCCCCCGACTGGGTCGACTGATGGCGGGGAGGTCGCTCCCTAAGTCGCCGACCCTGCCGAGGTCCCTATCTCTGATGCCTCAATAGCTCCCGATTTTTAGGCTTTCATTTGCTTTCTTAGATTAGCTTCCCATTTTTGTTCAAGTCATAGCAGCTCGCCGGGCTGCCCAGCTCGCCCAGAAGGAGCTTCTTTTGCATTTCGTACACGGTCAGCTGGCCAATCTTTGTGGCCAGCACCACTTCGTATACTTAGGAAATTTTCAAGTATTTTTTACTTGAAAGTTTCTTAAGTATCTTTTGAATGAAACCTGATCTTTTGCTCTAACTTTGTCTTCGCTTATACTTTTACGCTTAGGTTATGATCTTAATTAGCTCGTTTATATATATTTTGGGTACTCAACTGTTCGTCTTACTCTACTTTTGAGAAGTGAATCGCTCGTTTTACGTCACTTGGGACTACGAATTGTACCTCTGTTTTAATAGTACATATTCTTCGTCTTACACCACTTAGGGCCGCGAATTGCTCGTCTTAAACGACTTAAGGTAGTGAGTTGTACTTTGTTTAATTCACGTTGGGCAGTTGGGTTTCATGAACCTTGCCTTAGACGTTTTAATCGTCTTTTTCGTGAATTTTTCTAACTTAAGGCAGTTGGTGCTTAGTGACCCTTTAGGAAGGGCACCTTCGCGACCTTGGGCACTTTGGCCTTTGCCTCCGAGCATTTTGATTATAACGTTTGGGACCTTGGTCCTTGCGCATTGCGAGGCTTCGAACACTGGGTGGATTGCGGGAGCTCGCCTAGCTGGTGAGCAGCAGGAGCTCGAATAGCTGGCGAGCTATGGAAGCTCGCATGGCTGACAACTTTTCTGACTTAATAAATTTTTCCAACTTCTCATAGCTGAGTAATTTACATTGGCCGCCATCAACATTTCTGATGCGAACCTTCGTCTAATCTATTACAAAATCTCGATCTATTGATAGAACTTTTTTAAGTGCGCGGCAATCCAGGTGTATGACGAGGCGTTGCCTTCTGCGTCTTCGAGGTCATAAGTGCCGTTTGGCCAGGCTGCGGTAACCCGGAACGGCCCTTCCCAGTTTGACCCGAATACACCCGGTGGGGCCATCAACCTTTTTTTCAGTACTAGATCCCCAACTTTGAATTTTCGGTCTCGGACCTGGGAATTGTAGTACTTTTCTGCTCTACGCTTGTAGGCGGCGTTCTTCATTTCTGACGAAGGTCTGGTCTCTTCGATCAGATCTTTTTCTACTGCCAAGGCTTCGTCATTCTTTTCTTCGTCAAAACCCACCACCTTCCAAGTCTTATTCTGAACCTCGACTGGTACTACTGCTTCGGTTCCGAAGGCTAAGGCAAACGGGTTCTCTCCGGTACTGGCTCGGTATGATGTTCTGTAAGACCATAGGACCTCAGGGAGTTCGTCTGCCCAGCTACCTTTCTTATCTTCGAGGCGGAGCTTCAATGTGTGCTTTAAAATTTTGTTAACCGCCTCGACCTGGCCGTTCGACTGTGGATGGTACGGAGTTGAGTAGTGTTTCTTGATGTTCCACAAACTGCAGAAGTCTCTCAACTTTTGGCCGTCGAACTGCCTTCCGTTGTCGGTGATGATCGATTGTGGAAGTCCGAACCGACAGATCAGATTCTTCCATATAAAGCCGATCATCCTTTCTTGTGTTATTGTTGTGAGTGCTTCGGCTTCAGCCCACTTAGTGTAGTAGTCTACTGCTACGACAGTAAACTTTACACCGCCTCTGTCAGGTGGAAATGGGCCGATCAGGTCGATACCCCATTTTGCAAAAGGTCATGGGCTGAAGACCGACTTGAGTTGTTAGGCTGGGGAGTGGTTATTAGGTGAGAAGAGTTGACATTTTCAGCACCTTCGCGCGAAGCTAATGGCATCTTTACGAAGAGTGGGCCAATAGTACCCTTGTCTGATCGTCTTGTATGCCAAGGTTTGCCCCCCATCGTGACTTCCGCAAATTCCCTCGTGAATTTCTTCTAACAACTCGAACCCTTGCTTCTTAGATAGGCATTTGAGCAGAGGTAGAGAGAATCCACGTTTGTAGAGTTGGCCATCCAGCAGCGTATATCTGGCAGCTTGCTTCACTAGCCGGCTAGCTTCCCAGGTGTCCCCGGGGGTCATTCTGTCCATTAAATATTTTTGGATCGGAATGCACCAATCTTCGGCATCTTCCTGCCCCCCACTCGAAGTTTGATTTACTATGTAATCGAACGTCGAGGGGTTCTTCAACTTGGTGACTACAACCTCTGTGACCTCGGCTCCGCCGTTACTAGTAGCTAGTCGGGCTAAGGTATCTACTTGTGTGTTTTCTAGTCGCGGTATCTGATTGATGTAAACCTGCGTAAACATCGAGATCAGATGTGCGGCTATCTTCTGGTAGGTCATCATCTACTGGTCTTTTGCCTCGTACTCTCCCCGGACTTGGGATATTATTAGCTGGGAATCTCCGAAAACTTAACGATTAGTCACCCCCACAGCTAATGATAACCTAAGTCCGGCTATCAAAGCTTCGTACTCCGCCTCGTTGTTGGTTGCTCGAAAGTCGAACCGGATTGTGGAGGTGAAGACTTGTCTGTCTGGCTGATCAGAACTACGCTGGTGCCTGCCGCTGTGCTAGTCGATGACCCGTCAACGTAGAGGTGCCACAGAGCTATACGCCCCCTCGTCGGATCTTGTGGGAAAGTTAGCTCGATGATAAAGTCGGCGAGAGCTTGTCCCTTGATCGTTGTTCGGGGTGTGTAGGTTATACCGTATTGGCTAACTTCTAGTGACCATTTCAACAAGCGTCTGGCGGTGTCTATGCGCTGTAATATTTGACGTAGTGGGAACATCGTCAGCACCTCTACCGGGTGGTCGAAGAAGTAGGGCCTCAATTTTCTAACACTCATCACCAGTGCATAAGCTAGCTTCTCCGTCGGGGTATACCGCGACTCAGCTTCGTGTAAGACTTGGTTTACTTAGTACACTGGTAGGTGTGTTTTCGCCTCTTCTCGGACCAGGACGGAGCTAATGGCCACCTCCGAAGCGGCCAAGTACAGGTATAGCTTCTCACCAGGTATCGGCTTTGACAGGACCTACGTATCTGCCAGGTATGCCTTAATATCCTCGAAAGCTCGTAGGCATTCGCTTGTCCACACGAAGTGGTTTTTAAGGTGCAGCTTGTTGGCTTTGGCTGCCTCCTTATACCTTCGTGTGTTCGCCTTAATTACCTCGAAAAATGGGTGATTTCGATCTCCGGACCTGGAGATGAATCTGTTCAGAGCTGCCATACATCCGGTCAACCTTTGGATTTTCTGCATGGAATCGGGGACGCCCATTTCGATTATGCATTGGACCTGCGTAGGGTTGACCTCTATCCCTCGCTGGCTCACCAAGTGACCTAGGAACTTTCCTGAGTGTACGCCGAAGCTGGTCTTCTTAGGATTTAGCTTCATGTTGTAGTGGCGTAGTATGTCGAAGGTTTGCTTCAGGTGGTCGAGGTGGTCCTCTTTTCTCAAACTCTTGACAACTATGTCATCCACGTACACCTCCATGAACTCGTCGATGTGTTGATCGAACATTTTATTCACCAACCTTTGGTAGGTTGCTCCGGCGTTGATAAGTCCGAACGACATCCTTTCCCAGCAGTACATGTTTTTGTTGGTGTAGAACGTCGTATGTTCCTGGTCGTCTGGGTGCAATTCTATCTGGTGATAGCCCGCAAAAGCGTCCATGAATGTCATCATCTCGTGACCCGCGGTGCTATCTACAAGCTGATCAATGTGGGGTAGTGGGAAGTTGTCTTTCGGACATGTTTTGTTCAGGTCCGTGAAGTCGATGCAGAGCCTCCACGTCCCGTTGTGTTTCTTTACCAGGACGGGGTTCGCGACCCACTGCGGACATAGGGCTTCCTTGATCAGCTTATTGTCCAACAACTTCCCCACTTCAACGGTTAGAGCTGCGTATTTGTCTGGTCCATATTTCCTTCGTTTTTGGCGGAAGGGCCTCCTTGCCGGATCTATGTTGAGTCGGTGACATGCATGTTCCAACGGGATCCCCGTCATGTCTTCATGGGACCAGGCAAACACGTCCAGGTTGGACATAAAAAATAGCTCCATCTTTGACCGGTACGGTTCAGGTAGCTCGGAACCTATGAAAAGCTCCAAGTCCCTTTCCGGGTCCACCGGGAGTGCCGTCAGTTCTTCCATGGAGCTGGCCTTTCTCTTTTGATTTTTCCATCTTGGGTCGCTGATGAACTCGTCCCACTCCTCCTGTGACATCTGTGCAGGTTCGTGACCTAGGCGCGGTTTGAGGTCATCAGTATTGCTTTCAACTTGGGGAGGTTCATCAACTGTCAGCATTTCGGGTGCTACCTTGTCTTGGGGAGGTTCTGCGACCTGGGGAGTTGGGTCAACGTCCATTGGCGCTGGTTCTTGACCTCTCGCAGGTCCCCCATCTTGGACCCCATCGACCACTTCCATGGGCGTAAGTTGTTGTTCTTGAGCTGGTTCCAACACTTGGTTGTTTTGGGTTTCCTCTATTCCCTTCATAGGCACCGGTTGTGTGCCTTGCGCAGGTTCTAAGACTTGGTTGATTTCCGGCAGATCGCCTACCTCCATCAACTCGGTTTCTGTTGAGATGATGTCTAGGATGTTGGGCTCGTCTGCCGGAATCTGTACGTCCTCTTCAAGGATATGGACCTGCGTCACGGACTTTTTTACCCCGCCATCTTTAATTTGGAGTAAACACTCTCGGGCCTTTTTCTGGTCACCTTTGATGGTTCCGGCACCTTTTGGAGTTGGAAATTTTAGACAGTAGTAGTAGGTCGAACACGCCACTTTAAATTCATTGATAAACGGGCGGCCAAGGAACCCGTTGTAGGAGGATTGCTGGTCGACAACTAGGAAATCTACTAACCTAGTCAGCCTCCGCTCCGGATCCTCGGCAGATACAAGTTGGACGCTCAACCTAATGCTACCTAGGGGACGGTTACAGCTTCTCTGAACCCCACTATCCTAGCATTGCTAGGTTCTAAATACGACTCAAAATCACCTAAGGCATCCAAGGTGGATTTGAAGAGAATGTTGGTGAAGGCGCCGATGTCCACAAGTAGCCTGTGAACTCGAACGTTCATGATGTTAGTGGTTATCACCAACGAGTAGTTGTGGGGCGTCAGTACCCTCTCCAGGTCCGCCGAGGAGAATGTCAGCTCATCAGTGAGTTGCGCGACGGGCCTGGGACGGAGCTGCCTTCCTGGACCTGGTTTATGGCCCGGATCTCGGCCTTCCTCTTCCTCCTGGAGATGGAGGATCCTCCGTCTTGGAGACCTCTGGCAGCTCCAATTTCTTATTCGAGAACTAAGAGTTCCCGAGTGGGCTCCAGGTTCTGCTGAGGTTGGGGAGGTGCTCTCCGCCTGTTCTGAGGTCCACGTTAGCCCGCGTCCTCTTCTTCGTCATCGGAGGCCTCCCTCCTCTCGAACCTGGGCCTCTTAGCCGGTGCCTTCTTTACGAACTCGACCAGCTTCCCATCCTCATAGAATTTCCAGAGTTGTTTGAGGAGGTCTCAGCATTCGCTGGTGAAGTGGCCGATGGACTGGTGATAGGCACAGTATTTGTTGGGGTTGAGCTTCGAGCGGTCCTGGCGAATTCTCCTTGGCTCCTCCAACAAAGCTTTGTCTTTAACTGTTGTAAAGACGTGGTCAACGGAGACGGTGAGGACTTGGTTGAGGTTCTCCTTGAACTCGTCTCCGTCACCGAAAGTGTTTAAGTTTTGGGGAGCTTTGTATGTGCCCCCGAACTTCTTCCCGTAGGGCTTCCTCTTCTCGGAAGCACCGACCTCTTTCTGGAGGGCCTCCTGCATGGCCACGAACAACCCCGCCTTGTGGCGAAATTCGGTGTAAGTGTTCGGACATGCGAGTTGCATCTCCTTCCAGAGGTCGGTCCCCTTTCGGAGTCCAGCCATCACCGCGATGACTTTGGTGTCCTCACTCACCGGTTCGCCTTCCAGCAGTATTTTATCGAACCTCTTCAGGTACTGCTGGTCGGTCTCTGTCTCGCCTTGATGGATGTTGGCGAGTCGATGCTTCTGGGTAAGGTAGGATCCGAACCCAGAGAAGTGGGCCAAGAACTCCAGCGAGAGTTGGCCGAATGAGTGGATTGACCCCGGGATGAGTGATGAGAACCAGCGGTGGGCTCGGTCCCCTAGGGTCAGCGGGAACTTTCGACACTGTGTGGAGTCAGTGGCACCAACCGAAATCATAAAGTCCGCATACTTGGCCAGATGGACCTTTGGGTCAGATTCGCCCTCATATGCGGACATCACCGGGAATTGGACTTTCTTCTGGACCGGTGCTCTGAGTATGGCAGGTGCCAATGGAGATGTGGGGAGAGTGGTGGAGTCAGCTCCGCCAGACTTGGCTGCTACTTGTGCTTGCAGCATTTCGACGTCCTTTTTCAAAGAGGCCAGCTAGTCACTGTGGTTCACCTCCGGCGGAGGGTCACCTCGGGTCACCTCCGGCTGAGGGTGCTCAAAGGTCGTGCGTCTCGTGGACGCGCGCCCCCGAGGTGCCTCACTCTGGGGTGACCTCTCCGTGACGGGCTGGAATTGGCATCCGCCGTGGGGACCCAACCTGTCGATCGCGGGCCTTCTCAATCGGTAGTGGGCGGATCTTCGGGGCTATAGGTCCGAATCTCCCCCATGAGATGTGACTGGGGCAGCTGTTCGTTCATCCTCCCCGCACCTGGGCCCTAGTCTGCCCTGGAGGACCTCCCTCCTCAGTGATTGGTGGGTGGCGGATGCTTAGGTGTAGGCCGAAGCTCGCCCAGCATGCGTAGCTGGCTCTTCCACCACCTTGGCCTTTCTAGCGCGCTCCCTATATTGGCGAGCTTGGGCGGAGCTCGCCTCCTGCTCGGATGGGAGGTCGCTATAGTAACCCCGGGTCTGGGTGCCCTGGGTTGGCCTGGTCTGCTCCCTGGCTTCAGTGGCTGGAGCTCGGCGAGGTACTAGGGCGAGCTCGTCGAGCTGCCTCTGTTGCAACCTTTGCAAGGTTGCAATCGTGCGCTGGAGCTCGTCAGGGTCATTGGCGAGGTCCCGCAGGGCGGGGTTTAAATCCTCCTGAGTTACCAAAACTCACGGAGGTCGCTGGGCATTACTTTTCTGGGGAGCTCGGCGAGAGGTCTTCCCCTCGGCCCGATCCTAGTCGCCGCCCTTCCCCCTCCGGGTATTCGCCGAGGTCTGTTCCTTAAGCATTTTGGGGTTTTGCAGGGGGTAGCTCGCCGAAGGTCGCCGAGGTGGTGGTCTCCAGCCAGGGTGAATTTGTCCGAGTTTTCGACTAGCTTTACGTGTAGCGAATTATCCGAAATCCGATTTATTCGTGTACACGCGTGCATTTGAAAACTTTTCCCGGGAAGAAATTATGGATCCGAAAATCTGGATTTTTGCCCGAAAATCCGGGTTTTCGTTCAAGGAATGGAAATATGTGTGTATCTTCAAGTGTTCTTGAACTTTATCAAGAACACCTTTAAATCTTCAAACAAACCCTAACTTTTTGCTCTTGAAAATTTTTATTTTTCAGATTCGGCCCTCCTTCTAGCGCCAAATTGTTGATAGAATTTACTAATCGTGTTTGTTATGTGGCTATTAAAGTGTATTAATTCTACCAAACAATAACTCAAGATTAATGTTCTTGAGTAGATAATATAGAGAGAGAAAGTAGAGAATTTAGAGAGAGAAAATCTTGTGTAATATGATTGTATTATACTTGTAATAGTACAAGAGAGGTCTTATTTATAGGTGTGCAAGTGTGAGGTAGCACCTTGCGAGCCTATATGGCTTCCGGTGTTGACGAAGGTCTGTAACCCTCGTCTTAATCCCTCACAATGCCCCCTTTACAATGCCTCATTCTACTACATATACATGTTCTATTTGTACACCCGCTAACCGAGCCCCTAAGCTGGGCGAGCTACTTGGCGAGCTGCCTGGCGAGCTCTTGGGCCTTTATGTTATTTCAGGCAATACATGGATGGGTTTCGGGCCGGCTTTCCTACTCGTGGGCGAGCTCTGCTGCGAGCCCCCCGCCCAAGCCTGGTCAGCTAGTTGACTCTAGGCTCTCGGGGTTTGGGCGAGCTCCCCCTCCACCTCGCCGAGCTCCCTGCGACCTACTAAGCCTTTGCAATTACTCCGACACCAGTTGTGTTAGTTCGCCTTGTCAACAAAGACAAGCCATACACAATAGCAATTCGGTATTCACTTCATCAAAACGATTATCTAACTCTTTAGCTTGCAAGTCAATCACAAAATAAAGTAACTCAACACAGTAATGGTAAAAATTGGTGACTCTTTCAACTCTACGCCTTGATCTCCCACAGGTTGTATATACATCTTCCATGTTTATCACATTTATTTGAAGTTTGCTAAAAAAGTTAGAAACTTCAATTAACAAAGTATCCCAACCTTCTACTCTCACTGTTTGCAAACGAGTTTT
Source organism: Prunella vulgaris (assembly GCA_026898435.1). Classification (NCBI taxonomy): domain Eukaryota; kingdom Viridiplantae; phylum Streptophyta; class Magnoliopsida; order Lamiales; family Lamiaceae; genus Prunella; species Prunella vulgaris. Next base: position 14,322 of record JAPKLY010004190.1, read on the forward strand.
TGATACTTTCACAAGAGTCATTTCATTAACAATATCTTGATCATTTCTTTGTAGACATTGTGACAAATCTCATAAGATGTAATATAAACACAAACTCAAACCGATTAACAATATCTAGCAAATCAATTGTTTCAATTTTTGTGCATCATCAAGACCACGCTCTCCAACATACTCAAGAACATCAACAACATAGAATATAAATGCATCAAATTAGCGAGGGTACCATAATGAGAACTCCAACGAGTATCTCCATGCTGCTTCAATGTCATTTCCCGAGTCTTTCCTTTTCCAGTTGTAATTCATCATTGACAATTCCTTCCATAACTTTCTCCTTTTGCATCTTTCGAACCACTTCTTGACGCTTGCAAGAACCTCCAACAACATTACATAAGCGTATGAGTTAAATTTTTTATTACTAATAATTGTGCCCCTAATTGAAAATTCTAGCTCCGTCACAGGGTGTTATACATAGAGATATTAACTAAGTTGATCCTAATCCATTTAAGTTAGCTCTATAGGGCCATGAGACACTGATTATTGGGAAATCATCATCTCAATATAGAGTTTAAGTATTCTTCCACAAAGTTATCTAGTATGAGTTCATCATTGTAGAACTCTATCTTAACTAAGGTTGTTCATCTCAATAAGTGTATTTTATTATATTTTATTTATCATATATACTTTTATTATATATATACTGTGTATTTTTTATTAAAAAGTTGCATTTTTTCCATGTAGGTCAAATTTTTAGCAAAGCCATTTCCGGCGTCTTCTTCATCATTCAGACAGCAGTGAGGAGGAATTAAGTAGGTGGTTGGCGTGAACTAGTAAGACAAGAAAATTTCGCGGCGATCATTATATATATATAACTTCAATTGGGAATTAAGTAGGGCATGGTTGTTGCGTGAACTAGCTAGGAATTAATTGTTTTTTTTTGTAGCTTATTGTCTTTTAGTCTCTTTCGGAGGCATAAGATACTTGATTCAACACTTTCATCATCATTTAAGGGTTCATTTGGTTCGTAAGATAAAAGTATCTATCTGTCATTATGAGAAGTTATTGTATTTGGTTCATAATTATGATATATTATTATGTAGATATGGAGTTTAAAACAAGAGACCTAGCTAGCTACTTGCTTGATTTGAAGAAACATGCATGCATTCCAGGGAATTAATGTCAT